>JARFIX010000690.1:0-56773 GCA_036346125.1 Lycocerus yunnanus | reverse complement strand
TATTTATTATACTAATGAAATGGGTAACTGACCAGGAGTTTCGAAGATTTTTTCAAGGTTAGTTTTTACTCCAAAGGAAAAACTAGGTAAATGATCGATCGAGTTTGGATTATAAACGTTAGGAGCTTTAAAATAAAGAAAAGTTAATAATAAGGAGTTAATTTTTGTTAACTAACCAGGAGTATCCAACGGTTTTTCATTTTGAGTTTTTAGTCCAAAACTATATTTTGGTGCATCGTGCGCAATGGTTTTTGCCTTTTCCGGATGATAAACATTTGGTGCTAATTAAATCATAATTAATAAGTGATTATAAATTATTTTACGGTGCAGCGTATTGGTAAATGTGCTGTCAACTAACCTGGACTATCACCATATTTTTCCTTGTTGGTTTTTAAACCAAAAGTGTATTTCGGAGAAGTATCGTGCACCACTTTATCACCTTTATCTGGATTATAATCTCCTGGTGCTGGAAAGTTATCCCCCTTAGCTTCCTTTGGACGACCGTGTAAACTTGCGGCAGGTGGATTATCTTTTCCTAAGGATTTTTCAAATTTTGACCAATTTATTACAGAATATTGTAATATATTATTATATTAACTCAATCACAAACCAAGGATGTCGAAGGACCGATAGCCTTTAGATTTTTAAGTTAGAATTAAAATTTTCAATTTAATAAATGGAGGAAACATAAAAAAATCATTAAAATTAAAATCATGCAAGTAAAGGTGGTGGTTTAACCTATATATTGTCATATTTTTTATGTGCTTACCCTGGGTTTGACAAGAATAATAATTTTAAAAATTTCTAATTTTGGGCGAAGTATTTTGATGGTGAAATTTTTAACTGCTGACTGAATTGGTGTTTTAGAAAACTATTGACATACATATACGTGTCATCGTGTGCAAATAATTAATAAATATTTAATTAATATTAAAAGGAAAATTTTTTTGAATGATTAAAATAACTGGAAAGAAATAAAATTTATTGTAAACAAATGCAGTGACAAAAATATATACCGTAATGGGCATAAGATATTGTCATGTTCTGAAAGGCATAGTGATTCAATCGATTGAATAAAAGGACCTTAAATCTTTCATATGCAAAATGCGAGGGGTTAACCGCTGGTGAAGTTTTTTGTACACATCTAATGAAGTACATGAAGTACTGGGGGGGGGGGTGTAGAACACCTTCCAGTGCACAAATTTTGGAATAAAGAACATTGCAGAACATGCAGAACCCCAGACGAGTAGTTTACTTTTTATCAGAAGTAAACTGAAGATCTCCCGTTACAGAAGCACTGGAGGGTGTTCCACACCCCAGACCCCAGTTTAAATATTTAATTTATTTTTATTAAAAGTGAATTAAATATTTAAACATATCTCAAGTTTATTAAAATTAGCTATAGCCAAGTAAATGTGTTTAATTCGTAATCTGACAATTAATTATAAACTACCTAATTATAAGTTCCGTACTCCTGGAAGTAGATCTCTGCAACAGGAGATCTTCAGTTTACTTCTGATAAAAATAAACTACTTGATCCGGGGGCTGGGGGAGGAAACACCCTCTAGTGCCTCTGCAACGGAGATCTTTAGTTTACTTCTGATAAAAATAATCTACTCAACCCGGGGGGTCTGGGGTGTGGAACACCTCCAGTGCACAAATTTTGGAATAAAAACATTACAGATCATGCAGAACCCCCGTGGACCCCCGGATCAAGTTTATTTGAATAAATTATAAGTAGTTTATTTTTTATCAGAAGTAAACTGAAGATCTTCCGTTGCAGAGGCACTAGAAGGTGTTCTACACCCCGGAAATAAGTAGTTTATTTTATATCAAAGTAAACTAATGATCTCCGTTCCAATAGCACTGGAAGGTTTTCCACACCCCCAGACCCCCGGTTTAAATAATTTATTTTTATTAAAAGTGAATTAAATATATCTGCAACCGGAGATCTTCAGTTTACTTTTGATAAATATAAACTACTCAATCCGGGGTCCGGGAGTGTGGAACACCTCTATTGCTTCGACAACGGGAGATCCTCAGTTTACTTCTAATTAAAAATAAACTACTCGATCTGGGAGTCTGGCGGTGTGGAACACCCTCCAGTGCACAAATTTTGGAATAAAGAACATTGTAGAACATGCAGAACCCCGTGGACCCCGGATCAAGTTTTTGAATAAACTATAGATAAACTATAGGTAGTTTATTTTTTATCAGAAGTATACTAAAGATCTACTCAATCCGGGGAGTCTGCGGGTGTGGAACACCCTCCAGTGCTCAAACTTTGGTATTTCTGTAAGTCTCAGAAATTGAAAGTCTCTGATACTGAAAGTATCGATGAATTACTGCTGAATTATATGAAGGACAAAGAAGTATGAAGAATTATGATGAAGTACGTGAAGTGTGAAGTTAATTGTACACGATTTCCTCTAGCGGTTGACCCCTTGGCAAAATGATTGCTTTAGTCCTTGTTTCAGAGACTAAATTGCGACTTTTCATCTCGCACTTTAAAAAAGATGGAAACTGTTTCTTGTTTCTTAGAAGACTTTCTTAAAGGACTTCACATAAAATAATTCCATTGGTGATATTCTAGCAGCTGCTGCCATATTTTCGTGTTTTTAGGTAGATTTTTTAGTTTTTCAATTTTTGAAGACGAACCAAAAGACGGTACATAGTTAAAAACGTTTTGAATAAACTATTTTGTCATTTAAAAAAAACGTATTAACATTCGACTTTTCACTGATAAGCTATGATGCTACAGACAGACAGATATATCCAAATCCCTCTTGAATTGGGAACTCAAAGGATAATTTTGAAAATTTGATAAAGAATTTTGAGAGGAATAATTTGTACTTAACTTATGATATTATAATTTTAAAGTAATTTTAATTAAATGAAATATTTTAATTGAACAATAATTTGTTTATTTGGGAAAACCAGCTCGGTTTTTAAATATAATGAATAATAATTAACCTGTTTGTAAATTTGTAAACAAATGTTTATTTTTGCAGTTGTAAATATCCTAAAATTTTTAGGATTTTTAAGGAGGAAATGTCAACATTTTTCATATTTTTCTGTAATAATTGTTTTTTAACTTGGGAAATTATATTATAAGTATAAAATTTTCAAATATTACAAGTTGAAAAAATGAAATTTTAAAAAATTTAAAAAAAACGGTTGCCAGTTAAGCATGAATTATGGGAATATTCATATTTTATGAACTAATAAGCAAGATTAGACAAAATTTAATTCACTAATTGTTGAAAAAAAATTTTTTTCATTTCAATTTCATAAAACTTGTAATGAAAATTTTATATTTATAATTATATATTGCATAATTATTATAAAAAAAATATGAAAAATGTTGTCTGGGATTGTTCTGAGAAATTAAATTCTATAAGATTCAACAATGCTGTGTCTTTCTCACAACTATTATCTAGTACGCCAGGGTTCGAATCCGAATCGAGGATTATATTTTTCGGTCTATGGAGCAATTTAGATCTGTAGGTACTGCAAAAAGATCTTTTTTGAAGAAAATTCTATAAACGATATCCCAAAGCGACTGAAGTGGGACTTTTAATCCCACGTGTAAAGTTGATTGCCCGAGACAAATTTGAGGGCCACTTTTTTAATTCTAAATTTAGAATTTGCACATACAAAATATCCTTTTTAGCAAAATACAAAATTCTAATTTGATACTTCCATATACCGGAATCTATATTTCTTATCTAACCTACTTGTTACTTGTCCAACGACGCTTTCCAAAAGAAAAATTTAAACCCACACGAGAATAATTTGTTTAATTAATTTAAGACAAAACTGACCAAAATGTAAATTTTGCACATATAACTTCCTACTTTAAGTTAGCTTTCGTTCTACTTGCGAAAAAAAATCATTTGCAACTTAAATAAATTACCTTTCGCGCTGAGACCGGTTACATTGTATTGTCCAGGTCCGGGTCCAGCACTATCCAACTTATCGTTATGCCTGCTACCAAAGCTAAAAGCTGGTGCACGTCCTGTTTTTGACTCGGACGGTCTTTTACCTATAATGCAAGGTTTTAAACAGTTTCGTTTATAATATTATTATTTACCCACCCATATACGATGGAAGGGTAACACATGCAGGTCCTGGACTATTGTATTCGGCTTGTATGGGTCCGCGTCTTTTGGTTGGCGTCCATGGTCTTTGTTGAAATCCACCCATCTTCCCACGATTAACCTTGACAAATAAAACAACTTTCGGTATAATTTCACTGTTTAATTGCGATTTTTTTAAATTTTAGAATAATTAAACCGCACATGTTTGCAACGGCGTCGATGAAAAAATGAGAGAAAATCAAAATGTTCAATCGGTGGTGGTACCAGAAGGTACTTGGCGATTTAAATTCGTTCTAGACGTCGCAAAATTTTCACTCAATATATTGAAGCGAGACGAAACACGAAGTTGTCTGAATATTATTTTACGTGTATTGATTAAATTCCATTGCATGAAATTCATGACGGAATATTTTACGTAGAAGGAAATAATTGCTCCGATTAGTTGGGAAGGTACAATTGAAAATTTATATAACTTCCATATTAATAAATAAATAAAATAAATTGAAACACGATTCTGTAACAGAATGCAGGTGACCAAATTTTGACAGCATTTCTATAAATAAAATTGAATGGAAGAAATTCTTGAGTCAGGTATTACGTAATCGATTATTCGAAAAAAAATTAACTGCAATTTTTCATAACTTACATACATGAATGTGTTAAGTGAACTGGCACTGTGCAAATCTGTCCAATGTCATAATCGTCACCATATAAGTAAAACCTGTTCGGATTTCTCCATTTAATGATAAAAAGCAAATTTATATGTGCAGTCACATATTTATAAACTATTGAATAAGATTTATGTGTACTAAATACATACATAGATATATTATCTGGAATCTACATAATATATTTTCGCAATACTCATAATATTGACTCGATTCGACTCCAATCAAGGATATTTTAAATTTAAAAAAATACCTAAATTTAAATTTAAAAAAAACGAAAACAATGTTTTTATTAAATTCCTCTCAAAACTTTCGATTTATTCAAAACTCTTGAACGTTCAAAAATTGAATTTCGTAAACTTTTTCGATTTGATATTTTGAAAAGTTGTATTTAAAAAAATACTCACTTGGTTAGAATAAATCCTTTAAAAAAATGTAAAAATTAACGCACCGCACTTTCGTAATATAGCCGTGTTCGTGAAAAACTTTTTGATAAATGTAAAATTGAATGCTTATTTAGATCTTGGTATATCCCTCCCAATACACAACATAACACGTCATGGATCGTCCATTTATGGAAACCTACCTGTTGACCATTTATGAATATGGCATATAGTTGATCGACACCAACACAAAGAATAAAAGTAACTTTTTAAGATCAATTTAAATATAATGGAAGGTATTATTATGAAGTTTAATATTTTTGAGCTGTTAAGCCTCAAAAGGAGAAGTCCTTCGAAACAGCAAAGAAATGAAACTTATATAGGTGAACTATTGTGTACACAATTGTATTTATTTTTTTGTGTTTAAATGGCATAACAATCGAATTTTATGAACAATTAACGTAAGAAAATGGATAAGCAGGTTTACTTCCTGCTAAAGTCGTCATAAAATCTGCAATGTGCAAAATTATTATTGCTGCATTACCATTGGCAGCGCTCGTAAAAATCTTCGATCGTTTACTGTATTATTATAAAAAATATTAAATTATAAAATTTTGTCATTGAATTAAACTTCATGGTCAAATTAAGAGGTCACCAAAAAGAGTTTGACGCCTGCTATATCCATATTGGGGTACTAGGTATCGGTGGGGCACCTCCACATCATTAACGTGACCCCGAATGAATCACATTTCCCCTTTCTGATGACCATTGACTGATTTTTCAAATAACAATAATAACAATTGTAATTTGTGTGTACAAATAGCGTGACCTCGTTACACTTAAATGACAAACTTAAAACCCCATAACTTTTTTCAATTTATTATTATTGGAATTTGACGGTTCTAATAGTAATAATTAGAAAATTGTTTAAAAATTAAAAACAATTATTGTTATTGAACTGGATACCTATATCGAAATTGATGATGGCATGAAGATTCCCACTTCATGCTATCTAATGTAAAAGCAAACTTTAGTTTGAAATGTTAAAATGGTTCAACGTTTAAATGTAAATTCAGAAATGCAAATAATAACTTGACAAAAACTTATTGCATAAATGTTTCTGTTTAAATAAGTTTACATTCATTATTTAAGAAAATAAATTTGAATAGCAAAGACTAGAAAAGGATATCGATTTGCATTACAATTTACTGCAGCTATGCTTCATGCAGATAGTTTAGCTTTTCTGACGTAAATAAATAATGTAATCAAGATGTTGTGAAAATAAACTTAAACTATTATTTTGCATTAGCAAATTATGCTATACCTTTTTTGGACTCGCCCTAGAAATATTGAAAAGTTTGCCAAGACTAAGAGATATTTATAATATGAGACATAACAAGTTTGCATGTTAGGTTTTTAGAATTAAATATTTCCCAAAATGATTTCTAAATGAGCAACAGAACCTTTGCAAACGCAATTTTCGTTATTCTTCTCTATTCGTAAATGTTTGATGTTGTCTTGTAAATATTCTTTATAATATATTTCATGAATGGGACATGTGACTCTGGAGGAAGGGGAGAGTTTCTCTTTGCAAAATAATAACTCGGTCGTAATTTTTAAATAATTTCGGTAAATAATTTTTATCGAAAGATGTCGAGTTATTTTTAGAAAACCAAAATGTCGATAGAGCAAAGCATCAAGTTAGTATAAGTACGAATATTGGCCACCAAGGAAAACATTTTTGAAATGTATTTTTTAGCTTAAAATTACAAACAAAGCCTACATAGATCGCTTAAAATTTCACTCACTAATTTGGAGCAGCTATTGATGAGCTGCTCCAATTTAAAATAATTTTTAAAATAATAATTTTAAAATATTAATTTTAACAGAAAACCTTTCTTCTTAAACAAATAAAAATTGTTAAGTTATGATCCCGCTTCCTTTGTAACTGATAAGTGTAAAAATGATATGTACCAATTAAAAAAAAAATTTTGGGCCCTTGATATTTGGGGCGGCTACACCCTACCACAAGCAGATATACTGTTACATGTGTCCACCCTGTATATAAAATAAATTAAAGTAAGCTCAATAATGTAATAAACAGGATCACCATCATCAAATAGCTTAAGGTGGTACGATCATGTAAGGACAATAAGGAAACGCAGTTTAACGTGGAATCCAAAATCATACTTGCTGAAATAGTACAGCCGAATTGACAAAAAAGATCGACAAAATTAATAATGAATTTTTTTCTTCATAGTTATATTACCTAAGTAGTAGTGATTGACATTCTGAAATTCTCCACTTCTGGCTTTTGAGCTAACGTCGCCATCTTGAAAAAAATAGCTGCTGTAGCGGTTTCGTATGTTGTTTTTTGCGTTTTTCTCCAAAACCGCAAGTTTTTGTAAATTTTTTAAGAGTGCTTTTTTAAAGAACGTAAAATTTCTAATAAGAACATTTATGCCAATTTTCGCCAACTAATTCCTAACGTTAGGAATTCCCTAACTTTGACATAAGAAACTTTTATGTCAAATTTATGTCAAAAAAAGCGCTAAAAATTCCTTAAGGTGTTAAGAATTACCTTAGGTTAGGGATTTCTTAACACCTTAAGGAATTCTTAGCGCTTGGTGAAACTCAAATTTGACATAAAAGTTTCTTATGTCAAAGTTAGGGAATTCCTAACGTTAGAAATCGGTTGGTGAAAACGGGCAGTAGCTAAGTATTATTTCAGTCCAATGCTGGGTTTTCCAGGAAAACAATTGTTGTTCTTTCTTGTTGAAAAAGCCAGAAATAGGCTGAAATAGAACGAAAATTATTGATGTAAATCTATTACATCTTTAGTATTTTTTAATTCTTATTGTTTTTTGGAAATTCACTCTTGCTTTTATGACTTTAAAATGATCCTAATTTTGAATAAGTGAATTGCTTGAAATTCTTATTATAAATTTCATGCTTTTTAACAAAGATGCTCTTCAAAATTGACGGACAACTAACGGTTTTGGAGAAAAACGCGAAAAACAACGCGGGGAGTCACTACGGACGCCATTTTTTTAAGATGGTGGCGTTAGCTCAAGGGCTAGAGATGAGAAACTTCAAAACGTTAATCGTTACCACTTAGGTAATATATTTAAATGTAAAAAAATTATTAATAATTTTGTTGAGCTTTCGTGTTTTTTCATGCTAATGCGGCTGGACTAAAAACCTGTTGGTAAAATGCGAAGAGACTAAAAATGTCACGTTACCATAGTAACGGACAAACGGATATGAAAATGATGAAATCTTCAATTCACTTTTGATAAAAATAAACTGCATAGACCGAGGGTTCTAGAGGGTATCGAAATGCAAAACATTAAGTATTCAACATATCAAATATGATACTGCTTTAGGCTTTTTGGAAACGATGACATATAATACTGATGGGAGTATTCCATCCCCCAATTTTATGTTATTTTAAAAAGTTTCTATTGATCAAGTGATTTCTCAAATTTATTTATTACTACAATTTGATGTATGTATGTATGAGTATGTTATTCCATACTCTCCAAGACCCCCGTCACAAATCTATGTATTCTAATTTAGACTTTCATGATTTATTACTTAACCCTTTAACGCACAGTTGCATGACGTACATGTTTTGCCTTCACTTGCAGAATTGTACAGATTAGAGGTTCAGAAAACAAGCGAATGGGACTCAAATACAACATTTTAACAACAACATGAACGATCAACAAGAAAATCAAACAATTTAAAGATAATATTTGAAACAAAATTTAATAAAATAAGATTTAAACAGTGCGGTTACAAAAATGTTTTATAAACAATTTCACAAAAATTTAATGTTGTACATCTGAATAGTAGATTTAATTAGAAAGTTTTGATAGGAAATTTAACCTAACCTAACCTTAGTTATGCGTATTTCGAGTTGTGAATTAAATCAGAGAAGAAGTGTCAAAAATTCCAAGTTATATTTTTTTCCTTTTTGTTGCAAACCGTGATCTTTTAAATAAAACTACATGCAAAAAAATTAACGACCCAATTCGGGCACGAAATTTAACGGGCTATAACTATAGTCTAATAAAAATATTTGAAAAACCAATCCATTTCACAAAAAATCCCAAAATAATAAATAAGGTCGGTACAAAAAAAATAATAGACATACAGAGCGTCTCCGCATCCATGGTAAACCTTTGAAGTCGTGATAGAAGACACTTTTCTAAGAGGTATTTTTAAATAAAATTTTCACAGAAAGTCTCAAAATAATCAACAACGTCAATACAAAAAATATAATAAATTCAAGAGATTATCGAAAATCTGAATTTGATCGAGAGCTAGATGTAGGAAAATTAATGAAAAATGTGCCGTTATAAATAACCTGTTTTACCCTTTTAAAAAGCACGTTTGTGTGTTAAAATAAGAGTGGCCATTTTGAAAATTGATTAAAATAAATTTTATGAATTTTTATTTATTTCTGTACTGACCTTGTTTGTTACTTTAGGATTTTTTGTAAAATGGGTTGGTTTTCTAAAATATGTTACTAGACTAAAATTATAGCCGATTAAATTTGCCAATTCAAATTAGGCCATTGGTTTTATTGTAAGTAGTTTCGTTTGAAAAATACAGGGTTTACAACAAACAAAAACAAAAATTTTTTTGACATTTCTTTTCTTAATTTAATTCATAACTTGAAATCCATAGATTCAAGAAAATATGAGGTTATTATGATATTATTATGATATAATAAATGATTTTAAAAATCATTTATTTTCAATCATCAAAATCATCAAAAATTGCGAATCTATTAATACTATAAAATCCATGATTACTGTTATGGCCATTTGAAGTCAGAAATTCAAAAAATTGCTTTAAAGAAGGGCACCTCCCAAGGGTTTGAACTAGGACAAAAATTTTATTTAAAAATATATCTTAAAAAAGTGTCTTCTATGACTACTTCAAAGATTTACTATGGATACGGAGACACCCTGTAAGTCGATTATATTTTTTGTACTGACCTTGTTCATTGTTTTGGGATTTTCTGTGGATTGGTTTGGTTTTACAAACATTTTTAGTAAACTAAAGTTATAGCCCGTTAAATTTACTACCCGAATTGGGCCATTAGGTTTTTTAAGTAGTTTCGTTTAAAAGATACAGGGTTTGCAAAAAAACCAAAAAATATATAAGTTGGAATTTTTTGACATTTTTTTTCTTAATTTAATTCATAACTCGAAATACGTTCATCCTAGACAATAGGAGGTTATAAACTAGTTTGTAGATAAGTAAATCGCTTTTAAAAAACCCTTATGTATTATTACCATAAAATCAATAGTTACGGTGCTATGGGCGTCTCAAGAGAAAAATTTAAAGAAAAACCCAAGAACTAGGACAAAAATTTTAATTAAAAATATTTCTTAGAAAAGTGTAGTTGTATTTCGCTTACTTTGATTATTTTTTACATAAAATAATTAAAACCAAAGTTAGATATTATTTTCTGCAAGAAAAAAAATTGTTTTTCTTACCATAAATTAATGAAAATATTGTGCGTTAAGAGGTTAAAATTGACTTGTTAAATTTAGGATAGTAAATAAGTTTATTTTGCAGCTTAAAGTATTTTTCTTATTTTTGATTTTGTAATAATATTTTCAGCTTTACATTTTAACAGATGTGTAATTGTCACAC
The DNA here is from genome assembly GCA_036346125.1 of Lycocerus yunnanus. Classification (NCBI taxonomy): domain Eukaryota; kingdom Metazoa; phylum Arthropoda; class Insecta; order Coleoptera; family Cantharidae; genus Lycocerus; species Lycocerus yunnanus. The sequence continues at coordinate 45,949 of JARFIX010000690.1, read as the reverse complement.
CTAGCACACAGAGAAAGCCGCCAGTGTCTTTGATTATTGTTAGAATGCAAAAGAAAAGAAAAAGATTATAGGAAAAACAACTACCAACGAATACATCAAACGTGGTTATTTTCACATAATCAAAGTAATTTTATATTTTATTTGCATGATAAATACATACAGTGAGTTCGTAAAGTTTGGAACAAACTCGATAAAATTATTTACAAGAATTTCGCTCAGAAATCTTATCCTTTATCGTTATTCTTACCTTCATCTCGAAAACTTTTTTTTTTATAGTCATGCTCTTTTACAATTTGATACTCAGGATATTGTGTTTTTCCAAATCCGTAAAGAAAAATAACGGCTGCCGAGGATTTTGTGAGAAAATTTCTTTAAAAACTATTTTTTGGATTTGTTTAAGAGCGAACATCCATATAATATTAGCTTAGATCATAATATTATATATAAAAACAATAGTAAATTAAAAGTAATTATATTTGTAAACTTGTAAATTAAAATCACGTTTTTAATTCTAATTTTATTTTTATATAAGTGCAATTAAAAATAAAGGTAGGTAATTGAACCTAAAAATTGAAAAGTCGTGTTATCATATCAAATATTTTTCAAGACCATGATAAGTTAGTCTAGGAGAGTTATCGATTAAATTGCAAATAAAATTAAATCTACTGAAATTTATTTATTTTGTAAGAGACCATAATTCTCCAATCCTTTAAGATTAGGTTCGGATTAACATCAATTTCAGACAATAAATATTATGTATATTGCTATGGTCCAATTTATTTTTTGTTTTTGATCTTATTGAAATTGAATGCCATAGACTCTAGCCTTATTATAAAGATGAACAAATGTTCATTTAAATTTTAAGTTTCATGTCCGCTTTCCTTTTTTAAAATTGCTGTTGAGAAACCATTAAAACCAAATAGGTATTCGCATAATCAACTCAGCAAGGGGGTTTGAAAAACTTAGAGCAATGTGTGCTTTCTCAATGTGTGAATCGAAGGTTTGATGTACAAAATTATGACCAGCTTACCCTATCCGGATAGATCCTTCTTGTAAGGTTCCCTTGTTTTAGTTCCCTTGAAATCATGAAAATTAATTTTGTAATTTTAGTGATTTTTGGCCACAAGCAATTGGACCCCTGCTGCTCTCAATAGAACTTCCGTCTCGGTTCCAACTATGACACATTTAGGGTAAAATTGCAAATTTATAAATTTTAAAAAATATATCTGTTTTAATATTTAAATAAATTATGATGTACCTCCTAAGCTGATCCAATCCTGAACCGTCGACTAAATTGATAATGAACGTATTAATTGAAATAGCAATGTAAGGTCGTCTAGTGAAGGCGTCTCGTGTTGACTGCGGGATTTGCTATATTCGCAACAAGTTGCTCTTCGTGAAACATAAAGAACGCATTGTAAAATATTATATCGTTTAACTTAATTAATAAATTGTTAATAACAATTAGTGTGTTAATATTTATAATTAAAGACACCAATTAAAATGCAATTAATTAAATTGATGATATCAGTGTAACCGCACCTTAGGGAAAATTATATTCCCGTAATCAACGGTAAGTTAATTGTTTACGTGCCATTTTATGTACTAATATGTAATCGACCAGTTTGGTTTATTATTTATTTACTTAAAAATACAAACAATATAATACTCAATATTTTGTTTATCTCGAATTACAAGTAGCAGAATGTAAATAAATAAATGCTTCCATGATTATCTGGGATGAGTCATAATTTCCTGCTAAAATTTTAATTCAAATATTTAAAATTTATGTTCTAAAAGTAAAGTAATTAAATATTTAGGAGCAACGTTGTTACGAACCTTTCGAAACCGTATTGTATTTCGAAATGGTTCTTCAAGGTTCATGATTTGTATTGGATTACCTGCATTGTATTTATAAATTTTTAATTTATTTTAAATTCTACATTAAAAACGAATATATATAAAACTTACATGTTTCCAGTTGGGTATGCAGATATGTATACTTGAATGGATAAGTGAGCAACCGTAGTTAGGCGCCCGAGAACTTATCCAATTTTTACCTCGACCTCCCAACTAATAATAATATAATTACACTTAGTAATAATAAATTTGTGAACTTTTCGCACTTTGAATAATTAATGATTAGTATTATATTATAATTGTATGTAATAATAAAAATTACCGATATATAAAATAGGTAATAAGTATTACCAATATACAGAATTTCATAGTTTTATTTTTCAGAAAGAAAAATGACGAAAGCCAAAGAACTGTTCGAGTTACAACGCCACGACAGCATTTGCAACACCCCAGAACAAGAGCTATTGACTTTGGTTAGGAATAACGAAGACCAAAAATTACGACATTATATTTCGAAAAATCCGGAACTGCCAATCTCATATTGGGACATCCATTTAACAAACCTATTTTATTTGCGTGTTGCTACGATTTGGCCAAACAAGTACAATCCAGTTCAATTCAAATCTTACTTGACTTGGGAGCGCACTTGTATTGTTCCCAGTACGAGAAGGACAATATTGTATATCCATCAGATTACAACAAAGATGCCATTCATTACGCAAGTTTGGGAGAAAATCCATCAGTTTTGCAGACAATTATTAACGCAATTTCACCTGACCAAATAAATTCGCTAAGTAATGGTAGGACGGCGTTAAACCTTCTCATTAAGGAAGGAGACGCTAATAGCGAAACGTTTTTGGAAAATGTCGAAATATTGGTACGAGCAGGTGTGGATGTTAATAAAAGTGATAAACGAAATTTAACACCCATTTTTTGGGCAGCTAAAAAAGGTTATAAAGATGTTGTAGATATTATTTTACACCAAAGCAACCAAGTGGTCGATATAGATAACCATAAATTAAATGGGTGTCCGCCAGGGATTATATTAAAAAAATCGATATTGATTTGTCTCTTTTCCCGGCAAATAATAATGAGGTTAGTAATCCAATTGTCATTCTTACCGGGTACTTGAAGGAATACAACGAGGATGCGTTTCTTGAATATAAGGATTTGCAAAATTACATAAACAAAGATGATGGAGAATCCACGTTGCTGCAGTTAGCTGCAGAAAAAAACTTACAGAAAGTGGTGAATGCGTTGTTATTCGATTATGAAGCTGATGTAAATCAAGTTGGACCGAGAAATAAATTACCAGCTGTTGAAATAGCAGCTACGAAAGGTTTTCACAAAATATTAGATCTGTTGTTACGGCACAAGCAAATAGAAGTTCCATCGAGAGTTTTGATTGAAATTTTAAAAGAAATTGATAACGAAGTAATATGCGACACAATAGATTTTAAGTTATGCTACGAATTACTAATCCAATTCGAACATTTGGACGTCAATATCTGTGATGAAAACAAGAGAACTCCGTTACATTATGCAGCTCAGTATGGAGGAAGTGAAAGAACTTTACAGTTATTGAGAAAAGGTGCATCTATGGCATGCAGAAACAGGTTTGGCACTTTGCCCATTGAGGATATTGACGCAAAGGTATTAGAAACTCATCTCGACGAGTGCATCGAAGCCAACATCAATTACAGCATAGATAAGGAAAATTTCGTTACAACTTACAATTACAGAACGTTAATGCCACCCAAAATACTGAAACAAGAAAATTATAACGAAAATTACGACATTGAAACTGCAAATAAATTAATTGCACGCGAAATCAAACAATTTGCATCCGAAACTCAGGTCTTATCATTCATGAGCAAGTCGAAAGATTTGAGACATTTGTTGGTACACCCGGTCGTGACCAGTTTTCTCTACATGAAATGGTACAGAATCCGATGGTTTTTTTTAACCAATTTAATGTTTTATATCACATTTTGTTTGTCTTTAATTTTATACATTTTAGTAGTTTACAATTTAAAGAGCGACGAACAAAATTTCATTTGTTATTTTTTTTCAATTCTTCTGTGCGTTACGTTTACTGTACTTGTACTTCGAGAAATTTTTCAAATGATAGTTTCACCGAAAACATATTTTTCTTCTTTTGAGAATTGGTTCGAATTAACATTAATTGGATTTACCGCCTTCATTCTTTTTCATAAAAATTCGTCGGAAGATATAAAACGTCAAGTGTCAGCGGTGGCCATACTACTAGCAGCTTTCGAGTTGGTGGTTCTTATTGGGCAACATCCAAAGATGTCCACGAACATAGTAATGTTGCGCACGGTTTCGCTAAATTTCTTTAAATTTTTGGCATGGTATTCCATTTTAATTATGGCGTTTGCTCTAAGTTTTTATACGCTTTTCAGAGAAAATGATAATCAAGTTGTGGCCAAAGGTGACGAGGATGGTGATGATGAACAGGAGTTTTTGTCAATCCAGGAATGTCGCTGTTTAAAACAGTGGTTATGTTAACTGGAGAATTTGATGCAAGTTCAATTAAATTTCAAACTTACCCGATTACCAGCCACCTGATCTTTATGTTATTCGTTTTTATGATAGCCATAATACTGTTCAATTTGTTGAACGGTTTGGCCGTTAGTGATACCCAAATGATTCAAAATAATGCTGAACTGGTAGGCCATATTGCTCGAATAGAACATATCGCCTACATCGAAAGCATGTTTTTGGGTAATCTGCTACCTAGAAGTTCAATCGATACGCTAGCAAATTACTGTTGCTGCTTACCTCCGAGGTTTACAGCAAAATTTAGTATTCCAGGAATTTTAATACGACGTGTAACGTTGTTCCCATACTATTTGAAGGATTATAAGATGACAGTTTATCCCAATCAACGGGCAAAAGTATTATTTGAAAATGACGAATATTGTGATACAGAGAGTAGTAACTGCATCAAGAATTTAAAATACATTTATCTGGATAGAAAAATTGCCAAACGTACAAAAGAAATGATAAAAGAAAGACGAGAGACCATGGAAAAAGAAATGAAAGAAAAAGAAATTATAAAAAACCAAAAAGTGATTATTGAGCAACAGCAAAAAATGATCGATACTCTCCGAAAGGAACAACAAATTATTTTAAATAAGCTTGACTATATAATTACTAATATGAGTATATAAAGAGTGTTATGTAATGTGTTATATATTTTATTTATCTAATATTTTATATTAAGACTGAAGCAATAAATTGTCTACAAAATAGTTTTAGTATCTTTCATTATTCTTCTTCTATTTTTTTATTGATATAGCCGTTCTGCCTGTTTTTCTTCGCGGTTTGATTTTTGAAAAATTGAATTTTGAAAAATAAAATTTTTATGGCCAAAAATGTATTTATCGGTAATAAAAATTTTGCTATTTTCGGAAAAAGCAGATAGCATAGGTAGCCTGGAAGATTACATTAAAAGGAAAAGAACGTAAGACGATTCTCCAAATATTGAGTTTTTTTGAGAAGTAGGAAAATAGCGAGAACGCCACCAAAAGAGGAAACAGAAATAGGGAACGGGAGCATCGAGTAGAGAAAATGGAGAAACTGACAAATACGATAGGTGCACTGGCGACCACGGTCAACGCGGACTTAACAAAGGGAAATTTTAAGTGCTTATTACAGCTAGAAGGAGCTTGGAATAGCAGTGGAAAAGAGAAAGGCAGGAAGTAAAAAAGGAAATTGAAGAGTTAGAAAATAGAGTCATAAGGCAGGAAGCTGCGATGTTCATACCAACAGATCCAAGAGGTTTGCTACCTGAATTGCAATATCTTGTAACTTCAATTATTCATATTAGACACCACAATGACAACTTATTTACAAAATATTTTGAGGTTATATTATTACAAAAAGCGCCCTTTCAAAAAATAACCCTTTGTTTTTTTTTCAAAATTTTTTGGAATTTTGCAGCTCATTTTATAAGTATATAATATGATGCATTGGGATGTGTAGAGCAGGGAAATTAGCTTTTGCTTTCGGAAAGTTGCTTCCAAATCTTGCAAGAGTGGGTTCTAAAAAATTTGCTTTGAAATTTGCTTCATAAAATAGAATATAATATTTGAGTTCGTTTTGCTCCATAATTTTTAAAATTTTGTACTTTTGGGCGAAAGTCGATTAATCCTGATTGCGATTTTCGGCATTTTTTTTCTAAATTATGAAGGATAATAATGCAATAATTGAATATGTAAACGACAATTAAGGAATGCGATCATTTTATCACTCCTCGATAATTAACCCCGCCTATCAAAAATTAAATTTTAATGGATTTTATATTTAAAATGTATGGGCTGAAGATTGACGCCGCCTACGGCGGCGCTCATTGTAAAAACTTCCCTGTGGTGCGAAAGAACTCGAAAATTATGGGTGTGTCTTCATTCCTCGTTTTACGCACCCTTTCACAATTAACCCCGCACATCAAAAATTAAAAAATGAAATTTTAGTAGATTCTGTATCTAAAATTTTATGTGCTGAATATTGACATCGGCTTCGACAGCGCCCACTATAAAAAAAACATCCCTGTGGTGCGAAAGAACTCGAAAGCATGCATGTGCCTTCGTTCCTCTTTTTACTCGCCCCTCCCCAATTAATCTCACCTATCAAAAATTAAATTTTATTGAATTTTATATTTGAAATGTATGTGCTAAAGTTTAACGCCGCCTACGGTGGCTCCCAATATGTAAAACATAAATAAAATTGGCGAGCGGATCACGGATTTTGGAAAAAAAACGGCAATAAAGAAATGCGATCATTTTATCGCCTTTCGATAATTAACCCCGCCTATCAAAACTTAAATAGTAATGGATTTTATATATAAAATATATGTGCTGTAGATTGACGCCGCCTGCGGCGGCGCCCTTTGTAAAAACTTCCCTGCGGTGCGAAAGAACTCGAAAATTATGGATGTGTCTTTATTCCTCGTTTTACTCGCCCTTTCACAATTAACCCCGCCCATGCCTTTTGATGTGACAAATTAATTTTGTATTTTGTTTTTCCATGATAGCAATTTTGCAAGCTTTTACAGAAGTTTTCTCAAAAAATTCTTCTTTGTTAAATACCACGTTTTCCGGTACTGACATTTTTTATTGTGTTTTGTATTTGATGGTATATTTTTCTATCTCGAAAACATTACTTTTAAACTTACAAAAAAAAGGGTTGCCATTTAAAAAAATTTACGATGGCGTCACAGCTCAAAGAAAAGGTAAAAAAATATCAATTACAGAAAAAAGTGACATTTAAAAATGTTTTGTAGAATGTGGGTGTGAATCTAATTTAATTTTTATACAGGTGCAGTTAATAATAAAGGTAGGTAATCGAACCTTACACGTGATATCACATCAAATATTTTTCACTGCCACGATAAGTTGTTATCTAGGAAAATTATCGATTAAATTGCAAATAAAAGTAAATCTTTAACTTGCTAGAATTTAAAATTTCTTTACTTTGCCTACTTTATAAGGAACCATAATTTCCCAATCCCAATTAAGGATTAGGTTTGGTTTAACATAAATTCCAGGCAACAAAAATATATTGCTATGGTACAATCTTTTTGATGTTATTGAAATAGGGCGCCATGGACCTTATTTAATTATTTTCCTATTTATCAATTTTCCACGGCACTTAGATTTATCAAATTCATAAATTCGTTGTTGTTTTAGTTGAAAAAAAACTAAATTCTTTTTTTCTTCCCAAATGAAGTAATATCAATTGAATTTTTGAAAGAAGAACAAGAATGTACAAGTTGTATATTCAAATAATATTTAAATTTTGTTTTGGTCGCTTTTTATGTAGTAAAATTTTGTGTTATAACTTTCAAATTGTTTTTATTTCCCGATTTTGTTAGTTAGTTTAAAAAATTTACAGTGCGTTGCTGTGGTGATCATCTTTCATCAAGTCCCTTGTGCGCCTTTGCTTTTTAAAAATTGTTGTTGGTTTTTTTTTAAATCTTTAAATCTAAACTTTTAGTTTCCAATTTTAGAAACTAAATTTTTTTTATTTTAATATCTTAATTAATTCTTTAATTAATTATATCTTAATGAATGAATTACATAATTAATTCATCTTGAATTGTTTTGTTAGAAAATTTCGCTATCAAGCTCTACGTTAAATTTTAAATTGCCAACCTTTTAAAAGAAAACTTTGCAAAAAGTTTGCACTTTATTTTAAATTTTTATAATTTCGCATTTTTAATTCACAGTTTAACCAAAGTGGTCGTAATTTTTTGAAATAAGACAAAAGTTTACTGAATATTCTCTTTAGTTTTCTTAAAATCATAAGTCAGAATGCGCCGTAGGAGTGTTTTGCAAAATTGAAAGTGACCGTTCAATGCTATTACGGATTTATTTATTAACAATTAATTTTGTTTTAATTCGGGTGATTTATAGGACCCCTTAGCAATTTTGCCCGGCTGCCCCCATTCCGTCCTGGTTCCGATTATGGCATATTTAGAGTAAAATCTCAATTTCATATAGAAAAAATATAAGTGTTTGAATATTTAAATAAATTATTATGTATTCCTAAGCTGATCCAATCCTGAAACGTCGACTAAATTGATAATAAACACTGAGAGGGGGTCTCGTGTTGACTGAGAGATTTGTTATATTTGCAACAATTTGCTTTTCGTGAAACACAAAGAACGCACTGTAACATATTAAACGTTTAACTTAATTAATAAATTGTTAATAACAATTAGTGTGTTAATATTTCAAATTAAAGACAACAATTAAAATTAATTTTATTAAATTGATTTGATACTCAGGATATTGTGTTTTCCAAATCCGTAAAGAAAAATAAGGGCTGCCATTTAAACAAATAGGTTAACGTCTTCGAGGATTTTCTGAAAAAAGTCCTTTAAAAACTATTTTTTGGATTTGTTTAAGAGCGAACATCCATATAATATTAACTTAGATTATATTATATAATCAGAAACATAAACAGTGAAATTGCATACTTAATTCTTGATGCGAAAATAAAATTTCCTCATCAAAATGTATCACAAACAGTAAACAAATTTTGTTCGTTTTCATACATTTAATTTTTGGATTAAAAAGCGCCCTTTCAAAAATAACCTTTTGTTTTTCAAAATTTTCGGAATTTTGCAGCTCATTTAATAAGTATATAATAATTATTACGATGCATTGGGATGTGTAGAGCTGGTAAATTAGCTCTTGCTTTTGGAAAGTTGCTTCCAAGTCTTGCAAGGGTGGATTCGAAAAACTTTGCTTTGAAATGCGCTTCATAAAATAGAATATAATATTTGAGTTCGTTTTGCTCCATAATTTTTAAAATTTTGTACTTTTGGGCGAAAGTCGATCAACCCTAATTGCAATTTTCGGCATTTTGATAAATTATTAAGGATAATAATGCAATAATTGAATAGATTACATTTGCGGCTCCGATCACAAATTTTGAAAAAAAACGACATTAGAAGAATGCGGACATTTTATCGCCCACGATAATTAACTCCGCCCATCAAAACTTAAATTTTAATGGATTTTATATTTAAAATGTATGGGCTAAGAATGACGCCGCCTGCGGCGGCGCTTATGTAAAAACTTCCTGTGGTGCGAAAGAACTCAAAAATTATGGATGTGTCTTCATTCCTCGTTTTACTCGCCCTTTCACAATTAACCCCGCCCATCTAAAATTAAAAATTAAATTTTAGTGGATTCTATATCTAAAATGTTATGTGCTGAATATCGACATCTGCTTCGACAGCGTCCACCATAAAAACATCCCTGTGGTGCGAAAGAACTACAGGGTTCGTTCCTCTATTTACTCGCCCATCCCCAATTAATATCACCCATCAAAATTAAATTTTGTTGGATTTTATATTTAAAATGTATATGCTAAAGTTTAACGCCGCCTACGGTGGCTCCCAATATGTAAAACATAAATAAAATTGGCGGTCGGATCACGGATTTTGAAAAAAACGGCAATAAAGAAATGCCATCTTTTATCGATAATTAATCCTGCCTATCAAAACTTAAATTGTAATGGATTTTATATTTAAAATATATGTGCTGTAGATTAATGCCGCCTGCGGCGGCGACCTTTAAAAACTTCCTGTGGTGCGACAGAACTCGAAAATTATGAATGTGTTTTCATTCCTCGTTTTACTCGCCCTTCACAATTAACCCCGCCCATCAAAAATTAAAATTAAATTTGAGTAGATTCTATATCTAAAATGTTATGTGCTGAATATTGACATCGGCTTCGACAGCGCTCACTATAAAAACATCCCTGTGGTGCGAAAGAACTCGAAAGCATGCATGTGCCTTCGTTCCTCTTTTACTCGCCCATCCCCAATTAATCTCACCCATCAAAAATTAAATTTTATTGGATTTTATATTTGAAATGTATGTGCTAAAGTTTAACGCCGCCTACGGTGGTTCCCAATATGTAAAACATAAATAAAATTGGCGGCCGGACACGGATTTGGAAAAAACGGCAATAAAGAAATTCGATCATTTTATCGCCTCTCGATAATTAACCCCGCCTATCAAAATTTAAATTGTAATGAATTTTATATTTAAAATGTATGGGCTTAAGAATGACGCCGCCTGCGGCGCGCCCTTTGTAAAAACTTCCTGTGGTGCGAAAGAACTCGAAAATTATGGATGTGTCTTCATTTCTCATTTTACTCGCCCTTTCACAATTAACCCAGCCCATGCCTTTTGATGTGACAAATTAATTTTGTATTTTGTTTTTGCATGATAGCAATTTTGCAAGTTTTACAGAAGTTTTCTCAAAAACTTCTTATTTTGTTAAATACCACGTTTTCCGGTACTGACATTTTTATTGTGTTTTGTATTAATTTGATGGTACGTTTTCTATCTCGAAAACGTTTCTCTTAAATTTACAAAAATAAGAGTTGCCATTTAAAAAATTTACGATGGCGTCACAGCTCAAAGAAAAGGTAAAAATATCAATTACAGAAAAAGTGACATTTAAAAATGTTTTGTAGAATGTGGTGTGAATCTAATTTAATTTTATACAGGTGAAGTTAATAATAAAGGTAGGTAATCGAACCTTACACGTGATATCACATCAAATATTTTTCGCCGCCACGATAAGTTGTTATCTAGGAAAATTATCGATTAAATTGCAAATAAAAGTAAATCTTTAACTTGCTAGAATTTAAAATTTCTTTACTTTGCCTACTTTATAAGGAACCATAATTTCCCAATCCCAATTAAGGATTAAGTTTGGTTGAACATAAATTTCCCAGGCAACAAAAATATATTGCTATGGTACAATCTTATTGATGTTATTGAAATAGGACGCCATGGACCTTATTTAATTATTTTCCTGTTTATCAATTTTCCACGGCACTCAGGTTTACCAATTGCATAAATTCTTATGTTGTTGTTTCACTTGAAAGAAAACTAAATTCTTTTTTCTTCCCAAATCAAGTAATATCAATTGAATTTTTGAAAGAAGAACAAGAATGTACAAGTTGTATATTCAAATAATATTTAAATTTTGTTTTGGCCGCTTTTATGTAGTAAAATTTTGTGTTATAACTTTCAAATTGTTTTTATTTCCCGATTTTGTTAGTTAGTTTAAAAATTTACAGTGCATTGCTGTGGTGATCATCTTTCATCAAGTCCCTTGTGCGCCTTTGCTTTTTAAAAATTGTTGTTGGTTTTTTTTTAAATCTTTAAATCTAAACTTTTAGTTTCCAATTTTAGAAACTAAATTTTTTTTATTTTAATATCTTAATTAATTCTTTAATTAATTATATCTTAATGAATGAATTACATAATTAATTCATCTTGAATTGTTTTGTTAGAAAATTTCGCTATCAAGCTCTACGTTAAATTTTAAATTGCCAACCTTTTAAAAGAAAACTTTGCAAAAAAGTTTGCACTTTATTTTTAAATTTTTTATAATTTCGCATTTTTTAATTCACTGTTTAACCAAAGTGGTCGCAATTTTTTGAAATAAGACAAAAGTTTACTGGATATTCTCTTTTAGTTTTCTTAAAATCATAAGTCAGAATGCGCCGTAGGAGTGTTTTGCAAAATTGAAAGTGACCGTTTCACAATGCTATTACGGATTTATTTATTAACAATTAATTTTGTTTTAATTCGGGTGATTTATAGGACCTCCTTAGCAATTTTGCCCGGCTGCCCCAATAAAAGTTCCGTCCTGGTTCCGATTATGGCATATTTAGAGTAAAATCTCAATTTCATATAGAAAAGGTTATGTACAGGTTGTAAATTTTATTTTACACCATAGCAAGCAAGTGGTCGATATAGATAACCATAACGTAAAGGGCGTATCCGCTAGGGATTATATTAAAAAAATGGGTATTGATTTGTCTCTTCTTCCGGAAAATAATGTGGTTAGAAATCCAATTGATATTCTTACCGGGTATTTGAAAGAACGCAAAGAGGATGCGTTTCTTGAATATAAGGATTTAAAAAATTACATAAACAAAGGTGATAGGGAATCAACGATGCTGCAAGTAGCTGTAGAAAAAAACTGCAGAAAGTGGTGAATGCGTTGTTATTCGATATTAAAGTTGATGTGAATCAAGTTGGATCGGGAAATAATTTACCAGCTGTTGAAATAGCGGCTAAGAAAGGTTATCACAAAATATTAGAATTGATGTTACGGCACGAGGAAATAGAAGTACCATCGAGAATTTTGATTAAAACTTTAAAAGAAATTGATAACGAAATAATACGTGACACAATAGATTATAAGTCATGCTACGAATTACTAATCCGATTGAAAAAATTGGACGTCAATATCTGTGATGAAAATAAGAGAACTCCGTTACATTATGCAGCTCAGTATGGAGGAAGTGAAAGAACTTTACAGTTATTGAGAAAAGGTGCATCTATGGCATGCACAAATAGGTTTGGCACTATGCCCATCGAAGATATTGATGCAAAGATATTAGAAACTCATCTCGACGAGTGCATCGAAGCCAACATCAATTACAGCATAGATAAGGAAAATTTCGTTACAACTTACAATTACAGAACGTTAATGCCACCCACAAAAATGAAGCAAAAAGATTATAACAAAAATTACGACATTGAAACTGCTAGTAATTTAATTGCACACGAAATCAAAGAATTTGCATCCGAAACTCAGGTCTTATCATTCATGAGCAAATCGACAGATTTGAAACATTTGTTGCTGCACCCGGTTGTGACAAGTTTTCTCTACATGAAATGGCACAGAATTCGGTGGTTTTTTTTAACCAATTTAATATTTTATATCACATTTTGTTTATCTTTAATTTTATACATATTAATTGTTTACAATTCAAAAAGTGACGAACAAAATTTTATTTGTTATTTTTTGTCAATTCTGCTGATCATTACGTTTACTGGTCTGGTACTCCGAGAAATTTTCCAAATGATAGTTTCTCCGAGAACGTATTTTTCTTCTTTTGAGAATTGGTTCGAATTAACATTAATTGGATTCACCGCGTTCATTCTTTTTCATAAAAATTCGTCGGAAGATGTAAAACGTCAGGTGTCAGCTGTGGCCGTACTACTAGCAGCTTTCGAATTGGGGGTTCTTATTGGGCAACATCCAAAGATGTCCACGAACATAGTAATGTTGCGCACGGTTTCGCTAACTTTTTTTAAATTTTTGGCATGGTATTCCATTTTAATTATGGCGTTTGCTCTAAGTTTTTATACGCTTTTCAGAGAAAATAATAATGAAGTTACGGCCAAAGTTGGCAAGGATTGTGATGATAAACAAGAGTTTTTGACAATCTAGGAATATCACTATTTAAAACAGTGGTCATGTTAACTGGAGAATTTGATTCAAGTTCAATTAAATTTCAAACTTATCCGATTACCAGCCACCTGATTTTTATGTTATTCGTTTTCATGATAGCCATAATATTGCTCAATTTGTTGAACGGTTTGGCCGTTAGTGATACCCAAATGATTCAAAATAATGCTGAACTGGTAGGCCATATTGCTCGAATAGAACATATCGCCTACATCGAAAGCATGTTTTTGGGCAATCTGCTTCCTAAAAGTTCAATCGATAAGTTGGCGAATTATTGTTGCTGCTCCAAAGGCTGTCAACCTTCAAACTTTACAAGAAAATTTAACATTCCAGGAAATTTAGCACGTCGGGTAACGTTGTTCCCAGACTATTTGAAGGATTTTAAGATGACAGTTTATCTTAATCAATGGGCAAAAGCATATTTTGAAAATGACGAATATACCGATACAGAAAGTAGCAACTGCATCAATAATTTAAAATACATTTACCTGGATAGCAAAATTGCCAAAAGTACAAAAGAAATACTAAAAAAAAGACGACGGACCTTGGAAAAGGAAGTGAAAGAAAAGGAATTTATAGAAAACCAAAAAGATATTATTGAGCAACAGAAAAAGATAATCGATGCTCTCCAAAAGGAACATCAAATTATTTTAAATAGACTTAAATAAACTAGGTGGCAAGTTTTTCTTCCGTCCTCCGGCTATGTCTTTCCATTGTTCCATCAAAAATTATCTGGTGAAGATAGAAGATATGAAGACTAAATGTTGTAAAAATGTATTTATTCCGTTAAACGATTATCTATAGCTATAGTACACGTCACCATTACACCAGCAAATATTTTACAATATTATGTGCTTATAACTATATGAACGTTTGTTATTGCTAGTAAAAACTTATTATGCCATAAAAATTTTATACTACTAATAACATAATAATTATTATAATTCGTGGCAGTGAATTTTAATCCAAAACGAAAAACAAACCAACATTCGAATGCAGGGCAGTGAAAAATATTCATTTCATAAAATATATCGTACATAATAATACTTTCAACCAAATGTTTAAACAATTTGTCAATAATATAAACTTCAGAAATATATATAATATAAATAATAATAACAAAAACACAATCTTAAATAATTATTCTATTCTATTAAACGGTCTTATTAAAAAGCCATCAGTTTCTGTGACAAGGGCTCTCTCTAAAATAGTTTTGCCCTCTTTATAACGCTGATCGTCAGCAACTGCATATTCGTATATCCATCCAAGTTTGGCAAAACACTTTTTACAAGACACATCTTTAACCTAAAGAATAAACAGAATTTTCAATACTAAAATAGTAAATTTTCTATGATTACCATGTGTCGTCCTGTAAGCATAATTCTGCTTTCGGTGTCGCTGTAAACTAAATTTACAACTTTTTTAAACAGGAACGCACGACCAGTGGCACCAGTAAATCTTGTGCTCATTAATTCTGCTCGGTTTGTTAAATATGTTTCACATCTTGAGCAGATGAACACACGTCCTTCGCCCAAAGGTTGCAAAAATACTTTTCCCATTCTTATAAAAAAGACAACATTTTTAGTAAACAAAAGAGAAATGAAATAAGTAAAGTAGAAAAGTTACCTAATCACTATGAGAGCAGCTACTATGTCATTTCTTAATGTTTAAAAATGTTTTTTGATCTTTCATTTGACAATGCCTTCAAATTTTGCTCCATGATTTCATACACCACATTTAAAAATAATAATTTATTGCCTACACAAAAACAATATTTACAAAATTTTGTTAAGTCTGGGGTTGGCTCATAAAAAAACAAGAAAATCTGATTTTTAATATATTTTAAATTATGTCCTTCCTTTCTTTACTAAATATAAGTTTTATTATTCTGGAATTTCAGGATTATAGCAACAATATTTTAGTTTGTATTGTCGCACATCTGTTGACGATATTGAAAAACATCCCCCGCTCTTGTTCGTGAATTTCGATCGTTAGCAATGGCATAACTGTATTTTCTTCTATAGAACCTATAGCTATTAATTTACTAAGAATTATTAGGGAATTTACTAACTATACAACAAAAATAAGAACTTGCCCAAGCAAAGAGAATAAGGTAAGTTTCTAAATAATGCAGAAAAATTTTCTAATTAAAAAGTAAAAAGGAAATCTTACTTTTCATCAAATGTCGTTAAGATAGTCTAAGCTCCAAAGATAAATCCTGGGTACGCACCTGTTTTCATGATTTAATAAATAAGGTTTCTATGAAAAAATATATTGAATAATATAACATGTAATCAAAGGAGTAATCTCGATGACGTAATGAAATTATAATTTATTACACAAAATGGTGACAGTTAAGATTCCCGGATTGCGATTTTTAGCATTTCTGAAGTGGTTTATGAAATATGAGGATCTAATTAGCATATTAAAAAAATAAAATTTGCAGTCGGTCCAATAATTTTGGAAAAAAACGGCTTTAAAAATTAATTTAGAATGCAGTTTTGTTATTGGCTGTTTTGAACTGTAACCCCGCGCATCGAAATTAAAATAGGTTGTGGGCACTGTCGACCCAAGCATAGCACACGTACCGTTAACACAATGCATATTACTCATGAATTGCACAAAAATTAATTAAATAAATTTGATAAGTGTTAATCGAATTGCGTAAGATTGCAAAAAAATAAAAACATATGCGAAGGGTACTGGGATCGCATCCAGCTCCTGCCAATTTTTTTTTTATTTATTTGATTATTAATTCCCCCAGTATAATATGGCATCGTTTTCAAGAAAACCAAAACGCTATAATAAACCCAACTCATAATCTGTAAACATTGAATGTTTTACCTTTCAGCAGTGAGGCACTGGAGGGTGTTCCACACCCCCCAGACCCCCCGGTTTATGCAGTTTATTTTTTATTAGTAATAAATTGAAGATATCAGCATAACTGATCTAGAAAAAATCTCTTGAAAAACTAATTAATCCTAACTTTAACAAGTCACACTCAGGTAACTAATATCCCAATTATCCCAAATTATAAACCAAAGTTGTAGAGACCGGGGGGTCTGGGGGGTGTGGAGCAACCCCCAGGAACACTCAAACTGTGATAGATAAATTTGCAAACTTAGGGTTATCAGTATTAAGCGATAATGTTGAAAGCTTTTAGCACAAAAAATATAAAGCAGTGACCAGAAACCAAGGGGATTATGAATTCCCCCCAGGATAATATGTCATCGTTCTCAAGAAAACCAAAACGCTATAATAAACCCTACTCATAATCTGTAAACATTGAATGTTGTACCTATCAGCAGTGAGGCACTGGAGGGTGTTCCACACCCCCCAGACCCCCCGGTTTGTGCAGTTTATTTTTTATTAGTAATAAATTGAAGATATCAACATAACCGATCTAGAAAAAATCTCTTGAAAAACTAATTAATCCTAACTTTAACAAGTCACACTCAGGTAACTAATATCCCAATTATCCCAAATTATAAACCAAAGTTGTAGAGACCGGGGGGTCTCTACAACGGGGGTGTGGAGCACTCCCCAGGAACACTCAAACTGTGATAGATAAATTTGCAAACTTAGGGTTATCAGTATTAAGCGATAATGTTGAAAGCTTTTAGCACAAAAAATATAAAGCAGTGACCAGAAACCAAGAGGGGATTATGAATTCCCCCCAGGATAATATGTCATCGTTCTCAAGAAAACCAAAACGCTATAATAAACCCTACTCATAATCTGTAAACATTGAATGTTGTACCTATCAGCAGTGAGGCACTGGAGGGTGTTCCACACCCCCCAGACCCCCCGGTTTGTGCAGTTTATTTTTTATTAGTAACTAGTTGGATACCCGGCTTCGCCGAGTCTCATTAAAAATAAAATACTTTACCTTTGTCTGAAGTATTTAGATTTTGCAGGGTTGCTTTACCCGAACTTTTCTTCTGCAGTATTTCAGAACGGTTTCCAGTCTTGCTTCCCGTTGTCCTTTGGTGTCTATAACTTGATTTATTTTACGAAATGAAATCACTTATAATAGTGTAGGTAATGAATGTGAATATACCAACGTAAAATTACCATATATCAATTACAGGTATTGGCGATGGAATCTCGTTCCATTCATGCGCGTCCGCAATTTTTCACTTTTTTAAATTAAGCTTTGGTCCCGGTTTTAGCGGAAAACCTATTCCGAGTCCTAATAAGATATTATGCAAAATTTGGTTCAAATCGGTCAAATGGTTCAGGAGAAAATGGAGGACAAACAAACAGACATTGATTTTTATATATAGATAAATTGAAGATATCAACATAACCGATCTAGAAAAATCTCTTGAAAAACTTTATAATCCTAACTTTAACAAGTCACACTCAGGTAACTAATATCCCAATTATCCCAAATTATAAACCAAAGTTGTAGAGACCGGGGTGTCTCTACAACGGGGGTGTGGAGCACTCCCCAGGAACACTCAAACTGTGATAGATAAATTTGCAAACTTAGGGTTATCAGTATTAAGCGATAATGTAGAAAGCTTATAGCACAAAAAATATAAAGCAGTAACCAGAAACCAAGGGGGGATTATAAATTCCCCCCAGGATAATATGTCATCGTTCTCAAGAAAACCAAAACGCTATAATAAACCCTACTCATAATCTGTAAACATTGAATGTTGTACCTATCAGCAGTGAGGCACTGGAGGGTGTTCCACACCCCCCAGACCCCCCGGTTTGTGCAGTTTATTTTTTATTAGTAATAAATTGAAGATATCAGCATAACCGATCTAGAAAAAATCTCTTGAAAAACTAATTAATCCTAACTTTAACAAGTCACACTCAGGTAACTAATATCCCAATTATCCCAAATTATAAACCAAAGTTGTAGAGACCGGGGGTCTGGGGGGTGTGGAGCACCCCCCAGGAACACTCAAACTGTGATAGATAAATTTGCAAACTTAGGGTTATCAGTATTAAGCGATAATGTAGAAAGCTTTTAGCACAAAAAATATAAAGCAGTAACCAGAAACCAAGGGGGGATTATGAATTCCCCCCAGGATAATATGTCATCGTTCTCAAGAAAACCAAAACGCTATAATAAACCCTACTCATAATCTGTAAACATTGAATGTTTTACCTTTAAGCAGTGAGGCACTGGAGGGTGTTCCACACCCCCCAGACCCCCCGGTTTGTGCAGTTTATTTTTTAACCGATCTAGAAAAAATCTCTAGAAATACTAATTAATCCTAACTTTAACAAGTCACACTCGAGTAACTAATATCCCAAAAAGCCAAAGTTGTTGAGACCGGGGGGTTTGGGGTGTGTGGAACATCCTCCAGTGCCTCACTGCTAAAAGGTTAAACATTCAGTGATTACAGATTATGAGTAGGGTTTATTACAGCGCTTTGGTTTTCTTGAGAACGATGACATATTATACTGGGGAGAATTAATAATCAAATAAATGAAAAAACAAATTGGCCGGAGCTGGATGCGATCCTAGTACCCTTCGCATATGTTTTTATTTCTTTGCAGTCTTACGCAATTCCATTAACAACTTAACAAATGTATGTTAATTTTTATGCAGTTCATCAGTAATATATAATTATTCAAATTCTTTTTTCTCAAAATTGGCAAAGAAGCGTGCCCTTATACCTGCATCTGTTGAAATCCAATACAAGACCTACACGAACAATAAAATGAATCAATTCAGCGATGGGAAGTTGCCGGTCTCCCCTTGTTAGAGATTAAAAAAAAAGGCTTGTGGTTCTCTGTACTTTCAAATTTTATTTTATATTTTCCACATTGTTTCCTAGCCTGTTTGTTAACCCGGTCTTTTAAGCCTTTCTTGGTACTATAATTTTAATCGAGAATTCACACAAAGTATATTTTGTATTCTACAGATTTATAATTTCTCTAATCAATTTGAGTACATTCCCCCCTGCCCCGCAAGTCTCATTAAGGTACCGCCTTTAGATATTAAGTCACACATCCTTACATCCGCTCTTAAAATAAGGGTTTGAAATTTTAGAAGAAAATTAAGTACGAATTTTTAAAATGTTCCCATAATAAAAAAAATCTAAGAATCGAGATTAAAATCCCCCCAACGATCTTCAGCAGTAAATAATAATAATATGTATGTATTTTACTTTTAAAAATATGAGGTACATGTCGCTGCCCCCCCCCCCCCTCAAATCGAATTTTTTATTGAAATTGGTGTCAAACCTTTGAGGTTTGTTTGAGCCTTAATAAGCTTATATTCCCGTCGTTTGAGCTTTAACGGTCGCGGAGATATTCGGAAAATCTTTGGAAGGGGCTGTAGATACGGTGTCACCCTCCCCAGTCGAATTTTTGGGTAAAATTGATAAAATTTCCGCGACCATTGAAGCTCAAACGACGGGATTAGAAGATCATTAAGGATCTAACGAAGCTCAAACGTATGACACCAATTTCAATAAAAAATTCGATTTGGGAGAGGGCAGCGACATGTACTTCAAATATGTATAATTCATTGAATTTTTACTTTTTAATTTGTGTAGTCCAGAAAGATAATATTAATTGAAACTTTTAAACAAAAATTTAATTTAAAAAATAAATATAATTTTTTATTATTTACAGAATATTTCAACTTACTTTTCTAAATACATAGTTCAAAAATAAAGAGGTAATATTTTTTAAGTTATTTAGAAAAGCACCTGCTATTTTTTAAAAGGTTTGTTTATTTCTAAGTATAATGTCAATTTTAAATAAATTTTGAAAGGACTCATAAAGCCTAACCTTAAACTTACAAACTAAAATTGAGTAGCTGCGCGGAAAAACCACTTTAGTAGTTTTTTCTACAGGATGTACAAGGGACGCCCAGGTTTTTTTATCAAATCTTTTGGTAAGAGTTCGAATTCCCGGATTCGAAAATACACTTTTTCCTATAGAAATGGTTTTACCAAACGAAAGAACAGAAAAATACAAGCTCTTTAAGGTGAGGATTAAAGTTGTCGGACTTGTAATAATTTTCCCATAAGAAATACATGTAAATGTATTATTGCGCAATATTACGTAATAATTTTATGCATTGTATTAACGGTGCGTGTGCTTTGATATGTACGAATCAACCACAGAGCGGGCTTCTTTCTCCTGCCTCTTCACGGTATACACGCACGACCTCCCTCCGCCCAGGGAACACCAAACCAAACGGGCTGCTATGCGGACGACACTACGTACTTCAGCAGCTTCTTCCGACCAACCCTAATTCTGAAACGGCTACAGGCCCCCCTGAACGATCTGGAAACGTGGTTCCGCACCTGGCGCATCGGGGTAAACCCGAGCAAGAGTACGGCCACTTTCTTCTCCAGACAGCGGGACCACATAGCCAAGGACCCCTACAAAGGAAATCGGCATTAAAGTCTCCTCAGACTTCCGACCACTTCCCTACAAATCTTCGGCACCCCATCCCATGGACAAATACCTCTAAATACTTGGGGTAATACTGCACAAGGGACTCTGGTGGGGCCGCCACATCAAAGCAATCAATCAAAAGGCAAGAGGGGCAATGGCAGCTCTGTACCCCTTCCTCAACCACAACAGCAGCCTCTCAACTTCAAACCAACTTCTTCTCTATAAGACGATAGTCCGTCCGACAATGACTTACGCTGCGGTCGCCTGGGGATATGCGGCCAAAAGCCACATTGCCCAACTCCAGACGACACAAAACGTAGCCCTTTGACGTGCCATGAAAACCAAATGGTACGTCAAAAGTGCGAAGCTGCAGGAGGACTCAACACGGAGCCCATCGTGGACTTTATCCGAGCCATGGCAATAAAGTTCTACGACAGCTTGGAATTCTCCGAAAACCCGCTAATTCACGAGTTGGGAAACTACCAGCTCGAGGATTTCCTGCGGTACAAGAGACCCAAGATGATCCTGCAGCCCCCCGCTTAAACCACGACTACAAAAACCCCAGACCTTCCCACACTCCCGACCTTCGATATTTTTAACTCAGGCCT
Organism: Lycocerus yunnanus; assembly: GCA_036346125.1. Lineage (NCBI taxonomy): Eukaryota > Metazoa > Arthropoda > Insecta > Coleoptera > Cantharidae > Lycocerus > Lycocerus yunnanus. The sequence continues at coordinate 24,284 of JARFIX010000690.1, read as the reverse complement.
CCCTCCAAGGACCAGAAAAAGAAGAAAAGAAGAAGAAGAAGAAGAAATACGGACCACCGCCACCCACAAAGATGACCAAACCACCAGGAGGAACAAGCCCGGACTTGAACGTGAACTTGCGTCAACATTTGTGTATTTTTGTACAAACTTTTTATGACTTAATAAAAAAAAACGACCGGCGTCAGCGTAAGCATACGCGTAAACGAGCGAACATGGTTCGAGCCCTACTAGCTTGTAAGCTACATCCAAGGGAGCAAATCCCAAAACCCAAAGCCATGACCCAGGTCAACGACCTGCCAGATGAAGGAGGTGTGGGTCTCAGACCCGGTACTCCGCAGAGCCAAGAAGACTAGGCCTAGGCTAGGCGGGGCTAACTAGAGCAGCGTTAGGAGTCAGTCGCTCTCTGATATTCGTCGGGTCAACATCCACATTTTTTCGTTTGCGTTTTGATAAAGGCAACTATGTCAAGAGTCGGATTCACACAAAAAGTGAATTTTTTCCGAAATTTATTGTCCGATCACAAATTTAATTTTTTGATTAGTTAATTCTGTACCAGTTCGGAACAATGGCCTAAGTCAAGAAACACGATTTTACACTAGAACAGAAATGGCGAAAGTAGATATACGCTTTTTTTCATCTAATGAAGTCAACATAATATCCTTTTACTGTAATATTTTTTGTATTAGTAATGTTTTTCCTTTAAAACTGGCTTGAGCCAAATGACCCCAACCCCATATACAGACGAAACTTTTGCGAAATCACTTAAACCAATATTATAGATTAATAAAGCGTAAAAAACAAAACTTTTGACATATATATCTCAAAATGTGAAAAAATCGACTTAGGCCGTTGTTTAGAACTGCTACAGAATTAGATCCTCATCCATCATAATTCGTTGTAAAAAACAAGGTTTTGGTATCTCTACTGTCCCCACAACCTATTTTAATTTCAGTGGTCGGGGTTACAGTTCAAGTTCATCTGTGCAGCGGCGTTATTGTGAATCGGTGTCGCCGTAAACCGGAAGGTTGACCACAGACCAAAAATGTGTATACCAAATTTGCATTTTCAATAATTTGCAAAAAAATGCAAAAATTTGCAAATAATTTCAAAATTTGCAAAACTTTACACAGATATTTGCAAACAATTTCAGACATTTACAGACATTTGCAAAGATTTACAGCCATTTCAAAATTTACACACATTTAAAAATGTACACATACTTACAAAATTTGCAAACAATTGCTGAAATTTGCAAACAATTGCAGAAATTTGCAAACAATTGCAGAAATTTTCAAACAATTGCAGAATTTGCAAATAATTGCATAAATTTACAAAAATGTACAGTCATTTGCAAGATTTACAGGCATTACAAAAATTTACAGGCATTACAAAAATTTACAGGCATTTGCAGAAATTTGCTAACAATTCCAAATCATTTACAAAATTATGTAAATATACTAGGTGGTCAACCTCCCCGGCTTAAACCGAAGACTGCCTGTACCAATATTTAGTAGTGCCAAAAATATGTACTAAGTCGATCTTTTCATTTTCAGTTCAACTTCCAGATACAGTCACCAATACTGATAATAACCAAACAACCATTAACTACTATCTAACAGATAGTTATCTGAAATTTTAACTGGAGATTACGCTTATCGATTTAATTATTAATTAAAACATTAGTTCTTGTTTCAAAATATTATCAGTAATTTAGGTAATATCTGTAATTTTTATAGGAGCGTAGTTGAGCGTCAAAGTGCTTCCGCTACGCCACTGGAATCTTAATAATTAATATATGATTGAATTTAAACCAAAATAATTGAATAAAATAAAATAATTCTTTTTTAGTTAGGGGTTGTTTTAGCCGTAAATCTACCGAGTTTCTTCAAATATTTTTGAACATACGAAGCCTCTTTAGCTCAGTGGTAGAGCACTGGTCTCGTAAACCAGGGGTCGTGAGTTCAAACCTCACAGGAGGCAAAGTTTTTATTCAAAAAATATAAATATCCACTTTTGATCTCAAGTTTTTTTAATGCTATAAACTAAACCTCAGGGTCGTTTTTCATATGATGTAAATTTCTTTTGTAGTTAATAGTTTTTTTTGGGGTTTTTGTATCATAAACGCGATTTTCTCTTAATATAAGGTAATTCCAAAGGTACCTTGGTATATATTTCGAGAAATGTAAGAATTGGTATCTACGAAGTCTACTGCTTCACTGAATGATAAATTCCCGATATGGTACTCATTTTATTGTCAACTAAACTATTCTGGTTTTTCTGATTTTTTTAAAAATTTCGCATTTTCGATTCTTTTATTTGATCTTTTCCGCTTTGCTTTAGGTTCGTCTTAAACAGTCAATTTTAGTAATTATAAAAAATCAAAAAATTATTTAATAATCAAAATAAATATTTGGGTAGACAATATTTGTTTTATTTTAAAAATATATCACATTTTGTATTTTTTAAAAATTTTCTATTACTTTGGGAATAGGATCATGGTAAAATAAAAAAATTAAATAATCAGCGAATAATTTTTTTAACAAAATTTAAATTTATTTTAGAATATTTTTTGTTAATTTTTTTTAGAGAAAATTTTTTTACTAAATAAAGACGTCCACTAGTAATTGGAGTTACCCCCTTATTAATTTCTATATTATCAACAAAATTATTTTTATTTATTTTAAATTGTCCAAAATTTTGTCCTTCACAAACATTCAATTATGTAAAATAATGTCGGCAGCCTACGCATTTCAAAAACAATAAAGAAAAACTTACACACCTACAAAATTAGTTAAAAATTAAATTTTTGATGAAATCATGGAGCAAATCGCTTATAAAACTCATGTTTGAACTTTAAGTATAAAATAATTATTTTTAATTGTTTAAAATTTAACACTATGATAATAAAAATTTTAAATTATTACAAAAGGACAACTGTACGCCATCTAACGCTTAATGTTACATGCATCCAGAACAAAGAACGTATACTATTAAAATAGCAAATTTTCGATAAATAATAATATAGATATCAATAAACAATACTTACGTTGCAAACTAATGGCTAAAATAATAATTTCGAGGTGACTGCAATTCGTAAATTCCTAATTTAGGAATAATATCGAATCACAGATTGATAGATATCAGCTGACACAATATACTTCACTCCCGAAACAAAACACACGACAATTCACGAAACCTTGCGAAATTTTGCTTTTCTAATTGTGCGATTTTGCTATTATTAACAACATTCTTATGCAACAATACTTTTTAACATAACATTATTTTTTTAGAACAGCAGCAAGAAAAATTGTTTCTATTGCAAACTTTTACAACAATCGCAGCAATATAGAAATAACGAATTTAATTAAAATGATCTTATTGAAACTTTGAAATAATATAAATTTTCTAGTGGGCGTAGCCAAATTTGTTTTGTTTTTAAAAAACGGATAGTTCGTTTTCTTGTCTAATAGATGGCGTCACCGACTTTTTCCGTATTTTTAAATACTATATTCGTCAAATGACTTAAATAAAAAAACAGCATTCATATTTTTTCTTATAATGGAACAATTCTTAGTAGAATATAATTTTTTTTAACAAAATTACTACATTATATAATATAATTATCACTTAATAATACAAAAATATTTTTTTTATTTTCTTATAATACAATTAAGTTTCCATAATTTGAAAGAGTTAACAATTACGAAATATTGGCAATAAACGTAAAAATATAGGTAGGTAAATAATGCACACTGAAATATATCAATGTTTACAATACAATAATGGATTAACGGCAAATAATTGTCTAGCCTATTATTACCAGTTTACATTATAATGAATATTTGCAACTGCTTATTCAGATAATATTTATTAATTGAAAACTTGATGCAGGAACTATCACCATTAAATATTTAAACTGTAATTAAGTAATTATATAATAATTGTTAATAACTTATACAATACACAAGAGTAAATAATTATAAATATAATAACAAATGAGAATTATTTTGAAACCAGTCAAAAAGAAGGATTTGGCTCTGACAAAGAATTACACAAAAATATTTTTTTAATTTTTTAAAAAAAATGACTGCCATAATCTAGCTTCTTTTTTTAATTATCAACATTTTTGATGAACGTTCCCATGAAATGGGTGCTAAATTTTAGAAAATGGTTTATCTTCATAGCCTCTAATTTTTTTAATCAGATTTTCTTGGAGAATAATTTTTCCTTCTTTTTGTACATTTCTTGCTACCGTTGAATACGAATGCTCGTAAAAATATCCATTTTGTACCTTGCATTTTTTGCAAAATGTCGCTTTTGTCTAAAAAAATACATATTATTTTAATGCAAGCAGAAAATTTCACTTTCTGTATATTCTGTATTGCTCTTTTAAAACACGATGTGACTTTATTTATATTAATTCGTACTTTTGGAAAGAACGAAACTTCTGTCAGTTTTTATTTACTATCATTTTTATTTTTATTTATTATCAGTTATCATTAATTAAAATATTTATTTTTCTTGTCATTAGTACTACGACAACTTCCAATGAGTAAACCACAGATAACCGAGTATAGTAATGAAGTAAACCCAATTGCAGATTACTTGTGGGTATAATATCCAAGGTTCTACTTGGTTGTAGTTGTGCAGCCTTGCGGCCGCAATTAAAAAATATTTTTGAATTTGTTCTATTATTTTAATGCTGATTAGATTTGTTTATTAACTTAACCTGTCGAAAAACTTACCGTTGGGAATTAAGTTATCAACCAATTTTCAACACGTGCCCAAGGGCAGAAAAAAAAGTATTACTTGAAAGAATTAAAAATATTATCTTCCCTAAGAGTTTAAAAAAACCATCGATTTTTAAAAGACAACGGTAAAAGGCCCCTCCCATTCGGCACTAATAATAATTATTATTTCAAAACTTTTTATTTACTTGAATTGGTAAACCAATGCATAAAATATAATAAAATTCATCATGGTTGCTAGATGCTAGGAATTTTACTAAATTTAGTAATTCATTTAAGACAGGTAAATTTGAAGGATTTAACTGTACTGCGGTAGAGAATTTTTTTTTTAATTGAGGAAAATCTTTGAACAAGTCATACGCATTCGCAGATTAAAATTTTGCAACTAAAATTAACTGCGCATTTGTTTACAATTTCGAGAAATTTTTAAGGAATTTTTAAAGATTTTTTAGAGAATACAGTCAACTCGCGTTATAGTGACATTTTAAATGGGTTTTGGTCCCCCATTTTTAAATGTTTACCTGACTGAACTCTTACGTTTAGAAATTAGTCTTAGTAAGGAGCAAGTCACACAACTTCTTGCTGCAAGTATGGATGGTTCGGAGAAGTCAAGGCTCTTATTGATAGGCAAATTCACTAACAAGGGGAGACCGTCAACTTCTCTTCACTGAATTGATTCATTTTTGTTGTGCATGTAGGTCTTGTATTGGACTTCAACAGGTGTAAGTATAAGGGGACGCTTCTTTGCCAATTTTGAGAAAATTGAATTTAAATATTTATATATTACTAATGAACTGCATAAAAATTAACATAAATTTGATAAGTTGTTAATGGAATTGCGTAAGATTGCAAAAAATAAAAACATAATTATGCAAAGGGTACTGGAATCGCATCCACCTCCTGCCAATTTGTTTTTTTTATTTATTTGATTATTAATTATTATAATTTATGTCATCGTTCTCAAGAAAACCAAAGCGCTATAATAAACCCTACTCATAATCTGTAATCATTGAATGTTCTATCTTTCAGCAGTGAGGTACTAGAGGGTGTTCCACACCCCCCAGACCCCACGGTTTGTACAGTTTATTTTTTATTAGTAATAAATTGAAGACATTAGCATAACCGATCTAGAAAAACTAATTAATCCTAACTTTAACAAGTCACACTCAAGTAACTAATATTCAAATTAGCCCAAATTATAAACTAAAGTTATAGAAACCGGGGGGTCTGAGGGGTGTCTCTCTTGAGTGTGACTTGTTAAAGTTAAGATTAATTAGTTTTTCTAAAGATTTTTCTTAAATCGGTTATGCTGATCTTTTCAATTTATTACTAATAAAAAATAAACTGAACAAACCGGGTGGTCTGAGGGTTGTGGAACACCCAGGAACACTTAAACTGTGATAGATAAATTTGCAAACTTATGGTTATCAGTATTAAACGATAATGGTGAAAGTTTTAAGCACAAAAAATATAAAGCAGTGACCAAGAATCGGGGGGGGGATTATTAATTTTCCCCAGCATAATATGTCATCGTTCTCAAGAAAACCAAAGCGCTATAATAAACCCTACTCATAATCTGTAGACATTGAATGTTTTACCTTTCAGCAGTGAGGCACTGGAGGGTGTTCCACACCCCCCAGACCCCCCGGTTTGTGCAGTTTATTTTTTATTAGTAATAAATTGAAGATATCAGCATAACCGATTTAGAAAAAATCTCTAGAAATACTAATTAATCCTAACTTTAACATGTCACACTCAAGTACTAATATCTCAATAAGCTAAAGTTGTAGAGACCGGGGGGTATGGGGGGTGTGGAACACCCTCCAGTGCCTCACTGCTAAAAGGTAAAACATTCAAGGTTTACAGATTATGATTAGGGTTTATTATAGCGCTTTAGTTTTCTTGAGAACGATGACATATTACACTGGGGAATTCATAATCAAAAAAATCAAAAAATTTGCAGGAGCTGGATGCGATCCCAGTACCCTGTGCATATGTTTTAATTTTTTTGCAATCATACGCAATTTTTTATGCAGTTCATCCGTAATATATTATTATTCAAATTTAATTTTCTCGAAATCGGCAAAGAAGCATGCGCTTATACTTGCACCTGTTGAACTCCAATACAAGACCTACACGCACAATGAAAATGAATCAATTCAGTGAGGGGAAGTTGCCGGTCTCCCCTTGTAAACCCAAATGTTTTAAATATGTCAAATCCTTCCAGATGACATACAGGAGCAACAAAAAATTGTTATAACGCGAGTGGACTCTTTAAATTTTGTATCTGGCAACACTGAATTTAATATTACTTCACGGGGTGCCCCCTAAGCAGCAGAGTAACAGTTGAATAGGAATGTGGAATATAAACCACGGCACATAAAATAAGTTTTTCACTAGAAAATTGGCAAAATATTTATCAAAAACCCCTATTATGAATTTCTGTTTAAATTTGATATCAATCGTTTGTGTTAACGCCGTTTGACATTATATCTACAATTTTAATAAGTGGGGGGGGGTTCTATCGTTCTATTGAGATTAATCGATTAAACGAATCTTTACTAAGATTGTGTATTTATCATTTATGGTCATGGTTTTTGCGACAGAAAATTAGAAACTTTATTTCTGATAGTCTCCACTTGAAAAACAATAGAGGGGTTATATTTCAAAAACTTATTGATTGCCAAAACTTTCCACTTCCTTCTCCTTCCTTATTAATTTCTACACTGTAATTTATATTTTTCTTCTAGTTTTGTCAAGTTTACTCGCTTTTGTGCATCGGACAACAAAAATTTAATGTAAATAAAATTCTGCTTAAGAGGGGGTTTTAAAGAGAAAAAATCTTGTCATCAGATGGCGCGGCAATAGAAAAACAAAATAGGAACAAACAAGTTCTGGAGGTGAAAATCTTTTTGCTATGATAGAATTCACATAAATTCACGAAAGTTAATTACATTTCTTTACAAAATGAGGTTGGTTAAAATTTCAATGGCGGATATTTCCGAAAATTTTTAAAAATTTATATATTTTCAAAAAATAATTAACAGATTTTAACAAAACTATGTTGTTTCATGCTTTTTAAAATACACAGTTTAATTCTAAAATTGCAGGATTATAACAACAATATTTTGTTTTCTTTGTAGTTTTATTGTTGCGCCATCTATTGACAACATTTTAACTCATGGGGAATCTCCTCTTAAAGTCAACAAAAAATATTGTTCTAGTCCTAATAGTTTTGGAGATACTATGGTAAAAGAAATTATTTTAAAATCCCCGAATGGGCTCCTCTATACACTGAAATTTAGCTACTGGAAATTTTTATCTATGTTAAACTAAAGAGTTCAAGTGATTTATTTCTTTGCAAAAACACTATGAATAGATGTCATATAATTCAAAAAAAACTGTTTTGCCCTACCTGATAATATCCGCTCTTAAAAGTACGGTTTTCCGATTCTCCAAAAGACAAATTAACCCATTTTGCAAATAAAAATGCTATCCGATCATGTAAAACATAATTTTTAGAAAGTAAATCCTTATAACTCGTAAGTGGAGTTGAACAGTTGGCACAAACATACACTCTTTTTGTATTTACTTGCTGTATAAAAATTTTACCCATTCTAAAACAAAAGGTATTATTATGTTTTTATAATATAAATGCTAAATTGTAATAATTTAAAATTAAACTTGACAAATTTCAAATTTACCGCGCAATTGAAACACTTACTGTTTCCACGAAATAGGCAGCCCACATTGCAGGATGAAGTGAAATGCAAATTATCATGATTACAAAAGATAGTACTAATAATAAGAAAAACATAACAAAAATGATAGATTAACGTAATACAAAAATAAATATAACTAAATCAAAATTCATGTTTTTAATATTAACTGCACTTTTTATTGTTGATTAAAAATTTCAAGATAAGAAAACATGTTATTTAACTAAAAACAGATACATTATAATAAAAGTTTCGAAACTAGTAGAAAATGAAAATAATTAAAAATCTTACTTTGGTTGGACAAATAACTAAATCTGTTTGAAAATATTCGACACTTTTATCTAATCACTAAAGTTTGAACTTCTATCACGGTGTTGTCTGTCTGCAGAGTACAAAATAATAACAAAACAAAAGAATTCATATTGTAAGACGCCCTCTGCTGTGTAGTACAACAAACTTGACTAGTTGACTTACCAGCGCCAATTATGAAAATCAAACCTTTTAATTTTATTTTAATCAAAAATAGATTCACAGAAATTATTTTAACTAGCAAATTTATTTTTAATAGTTTATTAGTAGTACATACCTAATAGAAAATTAATGTAGTATACTTCTTAACAAATTTTATAAGAGGTATTTTATTATATTATTTCAAATAAATTAATGTCATTGTGAAAAATATTACACCTGCAATTCATTGGTTATTTTCAGGCAACCATGATTTTTGTGATAATTGCCATTAGCAATATATTAATAGCCATTAGGATATATTATGTCCTTTTGTGGGAATTTTTGAAACTATTTCTAAATTATAACAATTTTTTCAATATTCGTGCATTTATTATTATTTTGAAAAAGTTTACACTGTCCGATAATCCAAGCTCGGGTATCGATACCCAGAGATTATTTTCTCCGGAAGTAAATATTATCATAAAAAACGACTTTTTGGCCTCTTTTGAATTCTTTTACAAAAAAATTGAATTGGTAGGTTTTCAATATCTGTAATTTTATAAAAGGTGGAACAATCAGATCTCCGAGCACATCCACATCTTATACAATTCTCTAAATCTTTATTTTGCAAGCCAACCATACCATAAAAATTAAAAAAACATTTAAAATAGATACTTATCAATCTAAAAATACGTTCTTCTGTATTTAAATTTCTTAATTTAATGAACTATCAATTGTCATCATCATCATCTACTTCATGGATTAGGCCTGTAACTATCAATCGTATAAAGTTTAAAATATTAAATTTATAGGAACTGAATCTGCTTCATCAAATAGAGCCTACATTTTCAGATAACAAAAAGTTTTACAAAAGAAGAAGTAGAATCTAATTTGTTTATCGGAAAAGCTTTAGTTTTAGTAATGAAAATAGATGATTGAATCAAAATAGGCATCATCTGATTTTGAAGAAACTAAAATTTTTATTCTGAATCGTTTATAAATTAAAACTGCTTCAATTGTTTTAAGATGATTTTGATTTGCTACATTTCTTTTAATAACTTCTTTGCCACCACAAAGTGTCCTTCTTTATATCTGCACCGCATATTGAAAGAATATTCGTACATCCAACCTAGTTCCGATTCACAATTTTTACACTTTACCTTTCTTGTCTAAAAAAAAATAATTACTATAATATTTATTTAATTATGAATTATTGAACATATTACCATGTACTGACCAGATGTCATAGTATTCTTTTCTACTTTTCCTAAGTTCACATTTACAACTTGAGTTAATAAGTATCCTTCACCAAATTGTGTGTTGTAATTATCACTTCGGATGTAGTTAAAACTTGTTAGGGGTGTTTTGCAGCCACAGCAAAAAAATACCCGATGATGATCATTTACGAATTCAACATATTTTCTCCCCATTGTGGAAACCTAAAAAAATATTTTTATTTAAACTATCAAATTTTTTTAAATCAAGCTGTAATTCAAGAGATGAAAATTGAAATTAGTGTTTTTGAAATTCTATAAAATGCGTTATGGTTTTTTCTGCACAAAATTAATAATTATGCAAATAATATAACTACAGCGTGTTCTAAAAAAATACTGCAAATTCAAAATGATCTCACAACTTGTATTTTCCATAAAAATTAAATAAAAGTTACCTGACAGGCAGTTAAAGTAACATTTCACAACCATTTTTATTTTAAGAAATTTTAAGTACACACAACATTTTTTCAAGTTAATCTTTTCTGTGAAATAGGAACTTAAATTCAAAAAAAAAAATGCGAATAATAATACATCTATTTAAAAAAATTGAAATATCTTTGTGTAGAAATCATTGAAAATATATATTGGTTCTACGAACGTCAAACGATAAATTTGTGCCATTATTGGTCCCTGAGGGTTTTTTAAACATTTCGAGTAAAAATGGCAACTTTCACACACATATTATCACTATTTAATAATATATTTTCACATAATATCACTCTCAACTTTTACAATTATTAAAAATTAAGAAGTAAAATTATAAATTTTACCTACCACAACATAAATCTTATAAGGGGTGATTTTTAACAGTATGCCGATCTAGGCAACTGACGTCACCCTTTTAAATGTCGGATATATTCGGATTTCTGTAGCCGAAGTCGTATTATAGTATTTATTCCAATCAGGAGCGAATCCAAAAAAAACAATACCGAATTGGCATTAGTTCCAAATAAATTTTGCCAATCAGAATTTTAAGTTTTACAAGAAGATTTAAGAAATTACATAGGTAATATTTAACATTACTTCTTATTATAAAATATATTAATATTAATTTGAATATAATTGCAATTATAATATTATTATTAAATTCAATTACGAATTTCTTCATTTATGTTATATCCTAGACGAAATGACCTTTGTATTTTGGATAAACAAAAACTTAGTTCTGTTTATCCAAAATACAAAGGTCATTTCGTCTAGGATATAACAGAATTGGCGACGAGGATTAAATTACATTACAAAGAAGTTACGATTTAGAACAATTAATTACAATGGAAAATATGGAACAAATATTGAGTAAGTTAACTACCGCTTTGCAAGAATTAGGGAAAAATAGTATGACACAAACACATTTACTGCAATCCAAGGAAAATACTCTTAACAAATCCGATTTACGCGGCATCAGTTTTCAGCAATATGATGAGACAAACGAAACTTTTGATTCTTATTTACAACGATTGGAAAATTACCTGGAGCTGCGGGGACTTACTGGAAATACGAAGGAAAATGATGTAGAATGTGTTCGAATAATACTTAATTGCTTAGGACCAAAGATTTACCATACGTTAACCAGTTTGACAGCACCCGACAAACCAAAAACAAAATCATTCAGCGAAATAATGGATCTACTCAGAACGCACTTTTGTCCAAAGCCAAACGAAATCTCTGAACAGCACAAATTCGCATTACGCATGCAACATGAAGGCGAAAGTGTAGCAAGTTTTCAAGCTGAATTGAAGAAATTAACCACAAATTGTAATTTTTTCCAAACTTCCATTTCCTTGTAGGGTTGTCATAAAATCTGGCTTGAACTCTATCTCCAATGTGAAAACGAGTGGTCATGTTAACTTCTGGACGCTTTTCAATCATTTCTTCCGGAAGATTTCTTTTGACTAACAATAAGTCAATTCGGGTCGAAATTGTCGCTTAAACATAAGTTCGGCTGGACTGGTACCTGTGGTGGGTTTATAGTTTTCCTATATTGCATTAGGAAACGACAAAGCTTAATATTTAAATCTCCTGGTTCGTTCATCATAGCTCGCAAAGCTTGTTTAAATGTCTGTACGTATCGCTCTGCTTGCCCGTTTGTAGCAGGGTGATATGGAGCTGTACATTTATGTTGAATACCATTTGATTTTAGAAATTCTTGAAACTTTGTTGATTTAAATTTGCTTCCGTTGTCGCTGACTAAAGTAATTGGTAATCCAAAACGGGCGAAGGTTTCACGTAATTTTTCAATAGTTACTTTTGAGTTTGTAATCTTTATAGATATTACTTCTAAATATTTTGTATATGCATCTACAATGATCAGAAAATTTGTATTACAAAATGGACCGGCGTAATCTATATGTATTCTTTGCCAGGGATATTTAGGGTATTCCCATGAATGAACTGGTAATTCTTGTTTTGGATTATTCCTTATTTTGCAACAGCTTTTACAACTATTTGCTGTGGCCTCTATATCACGGTCGATTCCTTTCCACCAAACATAACTTCTCGCTAAGGCTTTCATTTTGACGATTCCTGTATGTGCTGTATGTAGTTCGGACAGTATTCTTTCTTGTAGAGATTTTGGAATCATTACTCTAATTCCGTTAAATATACATCCATCTTGAAGACTGTATTTTACAATATCTTCTGTTGATAAGGAACTTCCGGATTGAAGAGCCTCGTATTTTTCACGACATTCAGAATCTTTCAACGTTTCTTTCCGTATTTCTTCTTTTATTACTGGTAATGTATCTATTTGTTTCATGTAAAAATATGTGGTTTCATCTTCTTTAACTTCTGAATTGATCTGTAACGGAAATCTTGATAGAAAATCGGCATTAGCATGTTCTTTCGTGTTCCTATATTTAATATCATATTTGAATCCTGCCATGAAACTTGCATAATGGAGTAATCGAGTTGCTGAGCACGCTGGAAGGTTCTTTGTTGGATGTAAGATTCGGGTAAGAGGTTTATTGTCCGTAATTAACGTAATCTTCCAACCGTAACAGTATTGGAAAAATTTTTAATCCCCAAACTATAGCTGTTGCTTCTTTATCAATCTGACTGTAGTTCTTCTCAGATTTTGAAAGTGATCTAGATGCAAACGCTATCGGCCTTTCATCTCCTCGTTCTGTAATATGTGATATAACTGCCCCTAACCCTGTTGGTGATGCATCCGTAGCTAATATAAGTTGTAATTTTGGATCATATGGTACGAGGACTCTTGCACTGGCAATTTCTTGTTTTAATGCTTTTTTTCTTAATGCTGTTCACCTTTCTCTTAGAAAGAGGCTGATGCTCAGGAGTGGGCGGAAAGGGCTGACAAAGAAACAAAGTAAAGAGTAAGAGAAATTATAGTCAAAACAGAATGGAAGATAAAACGAAAAAACAATATTCTAACAATCACACAAAAGTTCCTGATGAAGCATGGGGAAAGTGTTTTAAATGTGGAAATGAAAACCACAAATCAAACGACTGTAAAATAAAAAATCTTAAATGCACAAAATGTGGGAAAGAAGGACACATAAGCAAAGTCTGTATGAAGAAAAATCTACCAAAATTACATCAAATTACACGTGAAAGCGAAAATAAGGAAGAAGCAGAAGATTCCGAAATGTTTACAATAAATTCGTTATCAATTCATTCATTAAATAGGGGAAAAATGGAAATTGAACTAAGCATCGAAGATTGTAGATGTACTATGGAATTAGATACGAGATCAGCTGTTTCAACTATATCACACAAATTTTTCGAAGTTGTGGCCAAATAAAAGATTACACCTACAGAACTGAATCTTAAAACATATACAAACCTTCGCCCGTTTTGGATTACCAATTACTTTAGTCAGCGACAACGGAAGCAAATTTAAATCAACAGAGTTTCAAGAATTTCTAAAATCAAATGGTATTCAACATAAATGTACAGCTCCATATCACCCTGCTACAAACGGGCAAGCAGAGCGATACGTACAGACATTTAAACAAGCTTTGCGAGCTATGATGAACGAACCAGGAGATTTAAATATTAAGCTTTGTCGTTTCCTAATGCAATATAGGAAAACTATAAACTCCACCACAGGTACCAGTCCAGCCAAACTTATGTTTAAGCGACAATCTCGTACCCGAATTGACTTAGTCAAAGAAATCTTCCGGAAGAAATGATTGAAAAGCGTCCAGAAGTTAACATGACCACTCGTTTTCACATTGGAGATAGAGTTCAAGCCAGATTTTATTGTGTAATTGTGATTCGTATTCATGTGTAAGATTTTCATATATACTGATTGTATTCATCACAAAGATGTACCAACTGTAAATATACTGTTAATCCTTATTCCTGATTTACACAGGTAAGCCTTAAGGCTCAGGACATAACATCTTACGTGTTTTAAATAAATAATACATTATTATAAAAAAATTTACGTTTTCATTGCGATAGAATGAAGCCAACATTACAAAAATCCTTTTTTAATCTTGGCATCTTTCGCATTGAAAATTACGTGAAATATTTGGAGCAAATAGGTCCGTTCAAAAGAGCCGTTCTTCTATATCTCAATTTTCTAATTTGATTATAAATTAACTAACTATTGTATAATCTTAAAAATAAAAAATTTATAGGAACGGAATTTGGTTCGTAAAATAGAGCCTAAGGAAACCTTTTGCAAGAGTATAAAATTATCTCATGCGTTTCCACCAAAATTATGGAAGAGCAGAGTCTAATGGTCAGTTCTGTTACTGCTTGGTTTTCTGTTTTCCATTTTGCAATGGAAATAGGTGATTGAATGAGATTGGGTGCCATTTGATCCGGAGAAACTAAAATTTTTATTCTGAATCGTTATATATTCGTTATATAAATTAAAACTACTTCAATTTCTTTGATATGATTTATTAAATTTCTTTTAAAAACTTCTTTGCCACCATAAACTGTCCTTCTTTCAATATGAACCGCATATTGAAAGAATATTCATACATCCAACCGAGTTCTAACTCACACTTTTTACAATTTATCTTTCTTGTCTAAAAAAATTATTACTATAATATTATAATACTACATATATATTTTTGAACATATTACCATGTACTGACCAGATGTCATATTGCTCTTTTCTACTTTTCCTAAGTTCACATTCACAACTTTACTTAATAAATATCCTTCACCAAATTTCGTATTAAATTTATCACTTCGAATGTAGTTAGGACTCGTTAGGGATATTTTGCAACCATGGCAAACAAATACCCGATCATCATTCAGGAATTCAAAATATTTCAATCCCATTGTGGAAACCTAAAAACATATTTTTATAATACTAATACTTTCATATTACATTCTACAGTCAATATTTATATTTTCTAACAGAAAATTGTTTTTACCATAAATTTATCTACTCCTACGTAACATTGGGTTCCAAAGAATAACCAATTTTACACTTATCATACTTATCATACAACCCTCGCATATTCGGATTTCTGTAGCTGAAATCGTATTTATTGCAATTAGAAGCGGATCCAAACAATAATATCCGCATAGTTGGCATTAGTACAGTTCCAAATAAATTATTATCAATCAGTATTTTAAGATTTCAAATTATCAGAAATTATATTGATAATATTTAGCATTACTTTTTATTATAAAATATATTAATTTGTATGTAATTGTTATTATAATACTACAGATTAAATTTAAAAATTTTCAAGTTAAGTAAACTTTTAATTGATTTTATAAATTAGTAATTTCTCTCATTAAGTATTTTTAAATAGGGTAAAAGCCGGATAGTTGCCCCACTTTACGAAAAAGTTTAATTTTTGAAAAATATGAACTTCCTGAAAATTATTTAGTATATATCTTAAAACATAGGCCTTTTATCTTCTAAAATAACCTATTTTTATACTGATAATTAACAATGGTTATGAATAAATGTTGTTTTATTTCACCTCTCAAAAAAGGGATAGTTGCCTACTATGGCGGATAGTAGCCTAGCGAGGAAAATGCTTCGGAGGATACTTGCCTTGTACGGGGATAGTAACCTCGGTATGATTTTTATTTTTGATAGAAGAAATTTATATCAATTAAAACAATCTTTATTATTTATTTAACATTCTTTATTTTTGCCAATGAAAATTGCCAATAGTGTTACAACAAGCAACAACAGTAATTGTTTCTCCTTTTTCACCAGAAGTAACTGACTTAACTGCTTTAGCGCCTTTCTTAGCTAATACTTTACCAATTTTATTATTTAGTTGGACACCGGTTTCATCCATGTTAAATATTCTATCTGGCTTATCCAGTAAATTATTTTCAGTTAAAACAGTTAATAAGAGTTTGAAAAAATTTGCAACTTCTGTTCTGTTGAGACCCTTCGCTCTTTCAATTGATAAACCCTCAGCTTGCCTCAAAGCTATTTCAGGATTTCTTTCAAGAAAGCTTTTTAGCCATTGTGGTCCAGCCATTTCATTCTCATTGTTGAAACTGTGTTTTAATTTCAACTTTTCGGCAAAGTGATAAGCTAATTGGCGAATCACAATTCTGTCCGGAGGAAAACCGGCGTCTCCGAGCTTCAATATATGAGCTACCAGTCTTTTTTCATTTTGGAAGCCAAGAACTGGATATTTTCCTAGAAGTGACCAAAAATACAATTACGTTAGCTAAGAAGGTATGTAGATAGAATTTTGTATTTATACTACTAGGTATACACCTTAAAATAAAAAATATACCTTGAGTTAGCAGTTGCTGGTTACTTGTTTCGTAGCGCCTTCTTAAAGTTCGAGAGGATATTCCATATGTTCGAGAAATTTCATTAATACTTTTTCTTTTCTCTCAATTCTTCCAAAGCAAAGGTTAAACTATCTTCTGTCCAGTTGATGTTACGTGGCACCACGCCTGGTTTTCGTTTATATTTGCGAGGCATTTTGATTATCTAGAATAAATATATAAAACAGTTAAGTAGATATTTATTTCAATTACAACAAATTAGTCATAGTGAATTCGAAAAATCAACAAGAAAAAACAAAATTCATCTTTGCTTGTTAAAAAATATTAAGTCTCTCTAGGGGCAACTATCCGCAAAAGTAAGTAGGGCGACTATCCTTTTTGATGCGGATACTTGCCCTTTACATTTACGAAATAAATAAAAGTTATTTTGCAATAAAACATAATAAACAATGTAATTTAAACTCTAATGCATGCAAAGAAACAAACAGTTGCCTGGAATCACGATCAGTAATAAAAATATTCAATAAAAATTACTTACCAATATAAGTAAAACGCCTGTCACAGTTTCGCCGCGGAAGATATTTGCTCACACGGACAAAACACGTAGGCCTATTCCGATGGCTCACGCGGCACTAAAGTCTGCGGGGGGTCACTACTTATTGTAGTAAAGCGCTAACACAAATTATATTCCTAACATAGTGTATTAATAATCGGGGCAAGTATCCGTCCGAGGCAACTATCCGGCTTTTACCCTACAATTAACGGTTTAGGTTTAACTGACGAGATTCTTTAAATCGAAACACTGTTGATCTAAAAATTACGTACTAAGTGAAAAAATTTAGCAATTTTTAATTTTAAAAGAAAAATTTTTAAATTCAATCTTAAAATATATATAATTTCATTAGTTAATATATCAATTATATATTATATTAAACATTATTAACGCGATAAATATATCTATTATATAAAATTGAATGTTTGTTTGTTTGTTTGTTTGTTTGTTTGTTTGTTCGTTTTTTAATAACTCTAAACCGTTCGACCGATCCCAACCAAATTTTGCACCGTTACTCTCTAGGACCCTAAAGAGGTTTTCCGCTAAAACCGGGACCGAAAAGCTTAATTTAAAAAAAAAGTGAAAAATTGCGGACGCGCATGAATGGAACGAGATTCCCATCGCCAATACCTGTAATTGATATATGGTAATTTTACGTTGGTATATTCACATTCAGTACCTACACTATTATAAGTGATTTGAAATACTGGAGAAGAAAAGCTGTAAAGAAAATTGTAGAGTACAATATAAACCGTTCTGAAACACTCGACAACGGGAACACTAAAAATCATTCTGAAACGCTCTAGCAACGGGAAGCAAGATTTCCCGTCGAGAAGAAAACCTTAAGCGAAGCAGGATACTCGGAAAAATCTAAATACTTCACACAAAGGCAAAGTATTTTAATTATAGGGAGACCCCGGGCGAAGCCGGGTATCCAGCTATTCAATCATTCAGACAAAGGCAGAGTTCCACCTTTTTAATGAGACCCCGGGCGAAGCCGGGTATCCAGCTAGTTTGCTATAAATTCAAGTAAAAATCAATGTAAAGTATAATTTAAATCTGTTTTTACTTACTTTCAATTTCAATTACTCTTCAACACAGAACAGACTAGCTCTTAAATATCCAAAGGTCGCTCTTCTTCATAGATAAGAAACTTTACTTTACTTACTTTAAAGCACTTTATTGATCAGTAAATATTGCAAAAACATAAATTTTTGCTGAAAGCTATTACAGTGATGGATGTAGGGTAAACCCTTTCTACCATATTTAATTAAGTAGGTTTGGCATGAAAAGTGTGTGAAGTGTTATTTGTTACAGGAAAATGTATATAAAAAACCTGTATTTAGGTTGTAATAGATAAGAAAGAGATACCCTCCTCTTCTTATACCCATTTCTTTACTGTAAGGCTAACTTAAAAATACCAAAATTAAGTAGGTTTTTCATAACATAAGTTAAAGTTTTTAAATGGATCAGAATCGTAATAAGGGGTGACGTGTATTAGTATTGGTCGAATCGGAATAACAGGGTGTCACAAAAATGTAAGCCAAGTTGAGTACTGAGCAATGTTTATGTTAAGTTATCTGTCTAATTGGCATGCCAACATTAAAATGAAAACTCAAGCCACAGGATGTACGTAAAAGTTTTTACAGTTACTTAACAAAGAATCTGTCGTTCTAAACACTAAACTTACAAGCTTACAAGAACCGAGGTAATATTTTGGATACTTACGATAAAACCTTATAAGACCTACAACTTAACGTGGAACACGAAACACGATAAGAATAATTTTTTTGAAGCTAACGGGAGTCGAATTTAGGAACTTTTACATCTAATGTCCAGAATGTTTACCATCAAACCAGAAACACATACAATATATTGTAGATATATTAGATAGAACGTGATCCGTGTATTAACTTTGGTTATACAAGTCAATTCGCGTTATAACGAAGTTCGATATAACGAAAATCTAGATATAAAGAACAAAACTGTCGGGTCCTTGAAATTCTCGCTTTATAACGAAATTTTGAATGAGTTTTGTTCTCTCAAAATAACGAAATTTTTTTGGCCAAAGCCTAATAATAATTTTTGTCATGTCTATGGTTGTCTAATTTTAAAAAGTTGTATAACTTGGTGATTAAGTTATCAAAAGTGATGAAGGTGTTCAAAACTTAATAAGGAGCAAGTCACACTACTTTTTGTAGCAAATATGGTTGGTTCGGTGAAGTTAAGGTCGTTATTAATAGGCGAATTTTCTAAAACCAGGTATTTTAAACATGTCAAGTCTTTTCCGATAATACAAATACAACAAAAAATCGTGAAGCACTACCGAAATGTAGACCCTCAAAAATGCTATGCAAAAACTACGTGGAAAAATTATTATGTTTGTTGATTACTGCACCGCTCATAACAACCCCCATCCCGACTTTTCTAATATGCGAATTAAATTGGGTGTATTACTTTGCTCCCCCCCCCCCCCAAATGTTCAAAGAGGGTCGAGAAAGCGAGGATCAAAAATCAAAGTCATGCTGACAGTTTTCTTCGATATTCGTGGTGTGGTGCATTATGAATTCCTTCCAACCGGCCAAACTGTCAACAAAGAATATTATTTGAGTGTTATGCGTCGTTTGCGTAATGCTGTGCGTCAAAAAAGGCCAGATTTGTGGAAGGACAATTCATGGTTTTTGCATCACGACAATGCACCATCTCACACTGCACTCGTAATTCGTGATTTTTTCGCCAAAAACTCAACCCATATCGTTCCGCAAGCACCGTATTCGCCTGACATGGCACCATGTGACTTCTGGCTGTTCGCTAGACTCAAGAGACCGCTCCGTGGACACCGTTTTGAATCAATAGAAGAGATACAAACCGCAACGAAGAAGGAACTGAAGGCTATACCGAAAGAGGACTATAAAGCGTGTTTTGAAAATTGGAAAAAACGTTGGCATATGTGTATTGCATCTGAGGGGAACTATTTTGAGGGGGATGATATAAATTTAGATGAATAAATAAAGATTTTTTGATTTATAAACAAATTCCCGGTACTTTTTGCCCACAGTAGTATGCGGAGCAACATCAAAGGATTTTAACGATATCGATAAAGTGATACAAAAAAAAGTAAAGACAGAAAATTTACAATTTTTGGTTTGTCAATTTTACATGGCTGGATTCGTTTTTTTGAATGTTTACTTCATATGGCATATAAATTACCCATCAAAAAATGGCAAGCTCGCGGTAGTGATAAAGATGTAGTTGCAGAAACGAAGACTCGGATTCAAAGAGAATTTAAAGAACGTTGTGGTTTAATTATCGACAAACCTAAGCCTGGTTTTGGGAATTCCAATGATGGAAATACGGCAAGGCGCTTTTTTGAAAATCCTCAACTGTCTGCTGAAATAACTTTAATTGATGTAGATCTTATTAAAAAAATGCACGTGATATTAATAGTTGTGGCTTCTGGATACGAAATAAATGTTGAAAGATTTCGAAAATACTGTCACAACACTGCCCGGTACTTTGTTGATAAATACTCGTGGTACTGTATGCCACCTACCATACACAAATTTTTAATTCATGGCCCGGAAATAGTTGAATCTGCCTTGCTGCCTATAGGTCAGTTAAGCGAAGAAGCACAGGAAGCTTGCAATAAGGATTTTAAGAGGTATCGTGAACACAACTCGAGAAAATGCAGCCGAGAAAGTTCAAACAGAGACGTACTTAATGGTTTCTTTTTATCCTCTGACCCGGTTATAACCAGCAAGAGAGACTTTCCCAAAAAGAATTTTCGACACTTACCGAAAGAGGTAGTAGAATTATTGAAACCACCTACTGTGGAAGCCAATGGTGATCATAACGACATTTTCGAGGCCGATGATGTTGATGATGATGACAATGTACATGTAGAGATGTAGATGGTACAAAATTTATATCTGTAATCTCGTTAATCTATTCGTGCGCGTCAATAGTGGCAAGATTTGGCCATTTTTTTAAATAAAAAACTGCGCTACAACCTATCTATGAATTTTTTTAAATATTATTGACAGTCCTAAAATAGATATCCAACTTAGAAATCCGTATAAATAGTATTTGATTTAATGCCAGCTTTTGAGGTCAAATACCCCACTGTGCGTCGGAACTACTTTCATGGTTTCCATAAAACTTACAGTATTTGGTGTTAATATTATTTCTTGTTGTAGTTAAGGGACGAGATATACGATCAGGGGTGTAAATTGGCCGAGTACGTCTTTTCAAGGGTTCATCATTACCTTTTACGGATACAGTAGAGTTCATATATAGCGACTTTGCTTATAACGACTAACCGGTTTTAACGACGAAAATGTTTACTCAAGTTAGGTTTATATTCGTAAGCTAAGTACTTAAGAAATAATCCGTTTTGTACGTTATCCGGTTAGTACGACATAGTATCGCCGGTCCTTTGAAGGTCGTTATATCCGGATTCTACTGTACTTTTGCTTTTGAATTAATTTATCAAGGTGAGCAACCTTTTCGCTCACCACGACTCTCAAAATTGCGCTATCGTCAGATCCATCGACACGAACAACTTCTGGCAAACTTTTCAAAAATTTCAATAGTGATGAGAAACCAAAATCAGAATATGGAATTTGTTCCCAATTTCTTCTAAATAATCTTTATAAAAGCTTTAATCGTAGTTTCCAACGGATTCGCTATTAAAATACTCGAAATTAAAAGTTTAATCTCTTTTAATGATGCCATTTCGTAATATTTGTTTTATACTCAATTTAAATTACGGTTTTGCTTATATAGTTTTGGTGCGTTACCAACCGACTCACATAATCTGTAATAATTAATCTTGTGGTATAATCCTATTTATACTAACAAGGGGACCGGCAACTTCCCCTCACTGAATTGATTCATTTTCATTGTGAGTGTGGGTCTTGTATTGGACTTCAACAGGTGCAAGTATAAGGGCACGTTTCTTTGCCAATTTTGAGAAAATTCAGTTTGAATAATTATATATTACTGATGAACTGCATAAAATTAACATAAATTTGGTAAGTTGTTAATGGAATTGCGTAAGATTGCAAAAAATAAAACATATGCGAAGGGTACTTGGATCGCATCCAGCTCCTATCAATTTGTTTTTATTTATTTGATTATTAATTCTCCCAATATAATTTATATCATCGTTCTCAAGAAAACCAAAGCACTATAATAAACCCTAGTCATAATCTGTAAACATTGAATGTTTTACCTTTCAACAGTGAGGCACTGGAGGGTGGGACCCCGGTTACTACAATTTTGCCTTATTGGGATATTAGTTATTCGAGTGTGACTTGTTAAAGTTAAGATTAATTAGTGTTTCTAAAGATTTCTTCTAGATCGGTTATGCTGTCTTCAATTTATTACTAATAAAAATAAACTGCAGAAACCGGGGGTCTGGGGTGTGGAACACTCTCCAGTGCCTCACTGCTAAAAGGTAAAACATTAAATGTTTACAGATTATGAGTAGAGTTTATTATAGCGCTTTGATTTTCTTGAGAACAATGACATATTATACTGGTGGGAATTCATAATCCCCCGATTCTTGGTCACTGCTTTATGTTTTTGTGCTAAAACTTTCACCATTATGGCCTAATACTGATAACCATAAGTCCAGGATTAATTAGTTTTCTAGAGATGTTTTCTAGATTGGTTACGCTGATATCTTCAATTAATTACTAATAAAAATAAACTGCACAAGCCGGGGGTCTGGGGGTGTGGAACACCCTCCAGTGCCTCACTGCAAAAACATTCAATGTTTACAGATTATGAGTAGGAATTATTACAGCGCTTTGGTTTTCTTGAGAACGATGTCATATTATACTGGGGAATTCATAATTTCGCCCTCCCCGATTCTTGGTCACTGCTTTATGTTTTTGTGCTAAAACTTTCACCATTATCGCTTAATACTGATAACCATAAGTTTCCAAATTTATCTATCACAGTTTGAGTGTATCTGGGGTGCTCCACACCCCAGACCCCCGGTCTCTGCAACTTTGGTTTATAATTTGGGCTAATTGGAATATTAGTTACTTGAGTGTGACTTGTTAAAGTTAGGATTAATTAGTTGTTCTAGAGATTTTTCTAGATCGGTTATACTGATAACTTCAATTTATTACTAATAAAAATAAACTGGACAAACCGGGGGTCTGGGGTGTGGAACACCTCCAGTGCCTCACTGCTGAAAGGTAAAACATTCAATGTTTACAGATTATGAGTAGGATTTATTATAGCGCTTTGGTTTTCTTCAGAACGATGACATAAATTATACTGGGGAATTCATAATTCCGCCCTCCCAGATTCTTGGTCACTGCTTTATGTTTTTGTGCTAAAACTTTCACCATTATCGCTTAATACTGATAACCATAAGTTTCCAAATTTATCTATCACAGTTTGAGTGTGTCTGGGGATGCTCCACACCCCGGTCTCTGCAACTTTGGTTAATAATTTGGGCTAATTGGAATATTAGTTACTTGAGTGTGACTTGTTAAAGTTAAGATTAATTAGTTTTTCTAGAGATTTTTCTAGATTGGTTATGCTGATATCTTCAATTTATTACTAA
The DNA here is from genome assembly GCA_036346125.1 of Lycocerus yunnanus. Lineage (NCBI taxonomy): Eukaryota > Metazoa > Arthropoda > Insecta > Coleoptera > Cantharidae > Lycocerus > Lycocerus yunnanus. The sequence continues at coordinate 261 of JARFIX010000690.1, read as the reverse complement.
TAAAAAATAAACTGCACAAACCGGGGGTCTGGGGTGTGGAACACCCTCCAGTGCCTCACTGCTGAAAGGTAAAACATTCAATGTTTACAGATTATGAGTAGGAATTATTATAGCGCTTTAGTTTTCTTCAGAACGATGACATAAATTATACTGGGGAATTCATAATTAAAAATTTTTAATAACCCAGTATTAGATAGCACAGTATTTAATTGGCAAAATTTTTACAATTTCTACTTGGTTTTATTTTTGAAAATATTTAGA
>JARFIX010000689.1:0-10663 GCA_036346125.1 Lycocerus yunnanus | reverse complement strand
AATTTATGTATCGATACAATTACTACTAGTAATACTTACATACGTAGTATTTCATACCCAATAGTTTACGTTAAGTGGACCTTTAAATTTGTCAATTGCGAGATAGGCACTTATTAGATACATAATATAATGTATTACATATTATATGCACAATTAGCTACTCGATAGTATGGAACTAATTTTTCAAAATTAAAAAAAAAGCTTTTTTGATACATTTTTTACACACATCAATTTTTATAAAAAATCAACGTGTCTGAGGATTTTTCCAAAACATTTTTCAGTGTTTAAATTAATTACCATTATATTTATATTAGCATACTTAGTATTTTTTACCTAATAGTTTAATTTGTCTTTGTCCTTTTGGATATTAAGAGTTACATTTGAAGTTGAAAGTAATTTTAGAACAGTACTAGCAAGTAAAATCCTTTCGGCCGATTTCACTTGCTAGTTTCGAGGCGCCGACTCAGATCGGTCGGCCTTCGGCCGCGCGGTTTTTCTTGACGTATTACTTTTTCAACACTGTATTTTGGTTTGTATTTGGTGGTTTCACTTTAAAAGAATTTCTTCATAATAACAGAACGTAATGTAGTATTGGAAAACACTTTTACGACATTCATGTGACGTGTGATTAACTTTGAATAATGCAATATTTTTAATCTCTCCAAACACCAAACAAATTTTCTCGGCAACGTACTGACATCTCGTAAAATTCAGTCAACTAATTGGCAATTTTTATTTCCTTAATTTTCTACAAAATTTTCATAAATGCCAATGAAAAGAAAAGCCGTTTGGTAAAACTTTTAGAATTAAAATATTTTTCTCCTTACTAACCGACCATTATTTAATTTGAAAACGGCTGCATATGCCTCTAACTGAATAGGATTTTTATATATCATAGGTTTTTTTCGTAACCACCGTTAAAGGTGTGAAATAAAGTTTTCACACACCTTACGATTTTCTCGTGAAAAATAAAATTTATTTAATTTTGAATCAAGGGAATTATTTATTTCCTGCAAATATTGAACATTTTGCAATAAAATTTTTATAAATTTCTTTTGTTCGTCCACAATGTTGGTCCAAACTGTGTTAAATTTTAAAATGCCAACAAAATAATGTTTCTATCCGATTCTGTCGACGAAAAAGAGAAGAAAAATTATAAATTTATGATGTCTTACCCAAAACAGAAAATCACTTTTAGAAACTTATTGCACTGTTTCCAAGTAAGGTTTGCTGTGTTGCAGGCTAGGTTCAGTAAAATATTTTTCCAAATTTTTGAAAATTAAATTTTTTTGTTTCTTCGGCACACACTTGCACACTAAATCGAAAAGGTGCTATAACATTTTTTCGAAAATCAATCCTATTATGTACAAAACTGATGAGTTTGTTTTCATCTAAAACGCTCCCGGTTTGTATCCAAAATTTTGAAGTCTGCAGTTTTTCTTAGATTGTGCCTTTATTTGGCGTTTTTTGACTAAATGTGTAATACAAATAAATTTCCGACTTTCGAAATGCTATCTGATGTTGCTATCACATTTTAGAATATTTGACGAAAACACGCATTTCCGTCAAAATGGAGAAACCATTCAGAATGCATTAGCGTCCTTATTAACCGACCAATATTTAATTTAAAACGGTTGCGTACGCTTCTAACTAAATAGGATTTTTATGTATCTTGGGTTTTTTCGTAAATCCCCCTGTGGAAAGCGCGAGAAACGAACGCAATTTTTTCAAAAGTTTTCAAGGGGTACCCTTATGATTTTTCGTGAAAATAAAATTTATTTAATTTTGAATCAAGTGGAATTTATTTATTTCCTACTAATGCCGAACATTTTGCATTAAAATTTTTCATAAATTTCTTTTGGTTCGCCCACAATGTTGGCCCGATTCTATTAAATTTTTAAAATACCGACAAAATAAGGTTTCTCTCTGATTCTGTCGACGAAAAAGGGAGGAAAAATTATAAAATTTATCATGACATCTTTCCCAAAACAGAAAATCATTTTTAGAAATTCATTGCACCGTTTTCAAGTAAGTTTCGCTTCGTTGCGGCTAGGTTCAGTAAAATATTTTTTCCAAATTTTGATAATTAAACTTTTTTGTTTTTCGCAATTTCTTTTCTTAATGTAACTTTTAATGTATAAAATTGTCGTAAATTTTTTTTACTTGAGATTTTCAATTAAATTTGAGTTTATTAGCAAGCTAACGTAATTTAAAATTAATAGTTTTGCGTTTTACATAAATTTGCAGGGCCGCGCGAATCTACGACGTCATAATTACATGTTCCGCATGCCTTCTCGAAATTGATCAAATTCTAAAATTTGTATATTGCGATTACGCAATAAGGGTACCTTTAGGAAAAATGTCAAGATACCATTTTGTAGGTTTAATTTTTGTCTCGCCGAAGGTTTATTGAAATTAAAATTTGGTGCAAAATTACGGCGCGCAGAGCGTTGGCAAAAATCAATTATTTCGGAAACAGAATTGAACCTTCGGGAGCTTGTAACAGAAAAATTAAAGCGAGAAGGTACTTATTTTTTTCCAGATAAGTATCGCAATCTTCGTAAGGACCAAGTAGAAAAAAAGAAATCAAAATTTCGAGCTAGGATAACGGAATTAGGAGCAAAAATAAGTAATCGTTTAGAACCCCATCGAAATGGCGGGGTACCCTTTTTTCAAGTTTTTAAAATTTTATCGTCGTTAGATCTATCTTGCCCACGTTCCTGCAAAATTTCGACTTTCTATCGCCCGCCGCTTTGCCTACACGTTGCTAAATATAATCTGTACTTTCAAATCGATAAAATCCCTTAAAAGTTAACGACGACCCTGTTCTTTTTTTCGATAAATGCAAATAAAAAGATTAAGAGAACAAAACGAAACCAAAAAATCGAAAATCGACCGGTAAATAAAGAAGTTAAAAATAGGAACCCCTCGTGAGGGGCCCTTTTTTTAAGTTTTTGGAATTTTCCCCGACTCGTTGGCGGTCGTTCTAGGTGCACCCAAAACTCCAGCTTTCTAGCTCCGGCAGTTTGGGCTGTGAATTTCGATGATGAATGAAGACGATCAGCTTTATATATATACTATTACATTACATGCGGTGGCGACTGATTCATCGATGGGTGCTGGTCGCTTCAAAAAACAACCATTATTGTTATAGAATATTATTCTATATTAGGTAAATACAAAAATAAATATGTTTTATTTCATTTATATATTTATTATAAAAATAAACCCGTAAAGTGCCAATTGTATTATAAAAACTGTTAAATTGCAGATTTGCCAAAAATATTAACTGTAAAATAACAATAAAATAAATACTGTAAAATTAAGGGAAGTAGAGAAGGCAATTAAGATTCAACTTTTATAGTGTATTTAATTAGAAAAATTTTAGCGCATTATTATATTGTATTTTTAAAAATAACGTACCTATGTATTTTTTAGAAAATGTTGCCTAAATACTGAATATTTCCAAATAATATCTCGTAACATGAAACAAAATGTAGATTTAAATAATGTAGGTACTACATGCACCTAGTATTAATATAGATTTTGTCCCGTACTTGACACAAAAGCGGTCATATACCTAATTTTTTTAAAAAGATATTTTTGAAAAATGATTAAAATAGTAAAAAATTAATTAAATTATGTGCATCTAGGTATTTCATAATGATTATATGATTTATAATGCGTTAGTTTGGCAAAGATCATGCCATATATGGGATTGGCGAAAGCCACGGACCCCCTTCCCGTGAGATAACAGCGGAAATATGTTTCATTAAATAGTAGAATTTATGCATATCAATTTTCCATAGTTACAGATTTTTTTGTAAAATGTAATAAAACCATAATCAATGTAGGAAGCACTCGGATTAGTCGTCGTAGAAAAGTCGTCCATACAAACAACCCTAATATCCATAACAACATAATAGAGTAAAACTTCTTAACAGCGGACACCGACGGGGAACGTAAAAATGTCCCTTATTGAGAAGTGTCCGTTATTGAGAAAAAAAGATTGTTTAAAAATAAAACAATTTGAGTTTTTCCAACACTATATCTCTCCGCTAAGTGTCGAATACTACATTTTTCTTGTTCATAAGTTTTTATAATTTCAATTTACGTTTTTGAAAAGCCATAAGTTCATGCGTACACTTTAGAAATAGAATTGAGAAAAATATTCCGAGATCGAAATTAACAATCAGGTCCTAAAAATTTTACACTACCTATAGCAAAACCTACTTATAATTTTATAAACGCCGACTTTTGGAAATTGGATACGCAATCAGAGCCAAAGTAATTGTATAATGTTGATCAATAGAAAAAAAAAAGGTTATCAAAATGCATCCACATTTAATGTTTATGTCTGGAATGTGGAAACGTTAATAAATGCATTGTAGGCGTTGTAAAAATTTGCATAGCTCAGAAACAATTTTTATAACCATATGTGATTCCCAAACGTATTTCAGTTCATTACGTCCTTTATTAAGAAGCTTAAATTAGCGTTGGGGTATAATTTTCAGTGTCCGCGTCCGTTATTAAGAATGTCCGTTATTAAGAATTAATTTTTCCATATATTACTCCTTTGCATTTCTGTCGGAGAATTGAAAACTATCCGCTATTAAAAGGTGTCCGCTATTTAGAGATGTCCGATAATAGAAGTTTCACTGTATGCATAATATTTTGTTTTATTTGCATATGGAAAGAATGAAAATGTTAGAATTGCATTCCTAAATAATTACTCGATTATCAAGAAATCAAAACAAGAATTAAAGATTTGATTTTTTTCTTTGAACCAATATTAAATCGCTTGCTGTTTATTTAAAGATATGCTGTTGAAGATGCTTATTTAAAATTATTTGCTTTTACCAGACACGTATCGAACGAGATTATAATATCAACTACAAGAACAAGCAAACTAAAGTAATAACTGCAATGATATGAGTGAGTACCTAACTACTAATACTACAATCATTTTAATAATTTAACCTACCAGACTTATTAGTGACTCTATGGACATACATAATTATTTCTTATTATATACTCTATAAACTCTTTTATTTTATTTTCAATATCTGTAATTCACGGTAATTTTAAATCTTGCTATTTTTATAATATATTATTATGCTTAATTTAACGTTACACTTACATTTTCTAGATTCCGATTGCAACTTTAAATTCTGTAAATGAATTATTACAAAGCACAAGACGTTTAAGATTAACAAATCTAGAAACCGTCGTCGACAACAAGAACAATTATTGCAACAACAACAACAACAGCAATCGCAACAGCAGGAACAACAACAACAGGAACAGCAAGATCAAATTAGAAAACGAACTAACAAGCGTCAAAGATACAACGCATACGTTCAAGCTGATGGTTCTAGCTCTCGAGTTCTCCTCAACGTTTAACTTAAACTTCAAGAACTTTTACAATTGAACGGAATTATTTCAAATTTGAACACAAATAAAATTTTGTGATTGTATTATTGGATCTCGTCTACCGTTCTCTTCCTAAAATTGTGCCGTTCAATTATGAAGAATTAACTGTTTATTATGTAAAATTTTATTTTTATAATTACCGTCACCCCTTTTCTACATCAGAAAGTAATACAAAATGATTCTCGAGTTTGGTTCAGAAAGGACAATACTTGTATTTTTTGAAATTTTACAGCAAAATGTCGAAAAAGTTTTCAATATAGTATGTACTACCTCTTACCGTTACAAATTTGTGAAACTAAACACTTTGGTATTGGCTCTTTTTGAACTAGGTCACAAATTAACGAAATAGTAAATTCATAATACTAATCTGCTTTTAAGATTAATATCTAATTCTAATTAATTAAATGGTCAGATTACCAAAGCAAAAATTAACATAATTATTTTTAATGGGTGCTGTAGAATTGGTCAGTGTATTTAGTTTATGTGTAAATTTGAGTTTTATTCTAATAATAATGGAAAACTATTTAAATAAATCAATATTTTACCATTCGGTAATTGAAAAATTTTATTTTTAGTGTAATGGTTGGTAATATTTAATTTTTTTCCTTCATTACTTCACTTACTTCTTTTGTAATTTTTTCCAAATTGAAACCACAAAATCTTCTTTTCTTTTTTTAGCTATAATTCGCTTTGATTTGAGTTTTAAAAATTGCACGTTAAATAATAATGTATGCACATAAATGTAATATATTAAAAATTAAGGCAATCATTATAACAAAAATTTATAATTTTGTAAATAATTATTTATTTAATTTATATACCGAGAATTTTATAATAATTGAAAAATTAAATATCACAATGACTTAAATATTATTAAGAAAAAAATGCTTTGTATTCTTCTCGCTTGTGGGCTTTCTACTTCAATTTTACTTCTAAATACATGTATATAAGAATTAAACGATTTTAATATTATATTATGCGCCATTGGAAAAATTTGTAAATAATATCGACTTGTATAAACAAATAATAATAAATGGAAAACACTCGACTCGAAAATTTAAATTTATCTCAAGTACCTAACATCAAATTTTTAAATATAATTTTTATTACCTCTAAGAATATAATCATTTGCCGGTGTATACTTTACGCCGTACTGCTTTTATATTTTGTTATTAACAAGTTGTTTTAATTTATTTTATTTTTTTCAGTAAAATAATTTAAATAATTATAAATTAAAAATAATAATTTAATTAAATAATTAACTTAATGATCCGTCCAAAACTTTTCATGCTAAAACGATCTAGACCTTCTTCTTTCTATCTTCAAAAGGTCGACCTCTACATCAATAATTATATAATTAGTTCAGACATTTTAAAAGGAATTTTAAACAGAATTTCGTTCACTAAAAAATTTATTTTAAAAATTATTCAATTGTTAATTAAATTTTTATTCGACATCGATGTCCTAATCTGAAAATTTATAACTGTTTAGGAAATGGAAAAAATGCAAAATTATAATATCCTGTATCGTTAAATAAAATATCAAGTAACAAAATTGAAATAACCTGCATTGTAAAATATTTTAAAAAGCCATTTAGGCCAGTCAGTAAAGGAATTGTATGTAGCAGAAGGTGGTGTAGAAATTTTTTTCTACGATCCACAGTTTACGAGTTATGTGCAAAAACTAAAACAGTCCTAAAATTTTGAAATTCTTTGGTGCCAAAAGTTCTCCTGAGGTCGCTCGTGTTAGCATTTTTGTTTTTCACATGCTTGTACCTATTTATACAAGATAAAAAAAATAAAAGCTGGTTAAAAAAAAATAAAACAATCATTTACCAATAATCGAAATAGTAAAATATGGAAATTGACGAATCCCCTAATATTGCTTGCTTAAATTTGCTACCCATTAAATGAAGAAAAGGGTATGAATACGTATACCTACGCTGCATTATGCATTCAACGAATGGTCTATTAGGAAAAATGTGGAGGTTATATCAGAAGACGTGATGCTTGCATACATACAGTGGCTCGCAAAATTATTCATACCCCTGTGGTTTATTTCTTTAAATGCATATTTTAGGTATTAGAATTAAATTAATTAAAAATTTTTTTTACTACTTACACTTATTCATATTTCAACATTATATGCTAAAATTTCATCTCCATTGCAAAATTTTTAAAGAAAATATAACAGTTTATTTACAAAAGCAGCACAAACACTCGCAGCAAAATTATTCATACCCCTGTAAAATTTTAAACTTATTGTTAATTGTCACAAAATTAATATTTAGTTGGACCACCTTTAGCTTTAATAACAGCTTTTAGACGATTTTTCATGCTGTTTACCAAATTTTCAGTAACTTGTGGGCCAATGGAACTCCACACTTCGGTAATTTGGCGTTTTAAACATTCCTTGCTTGTAACTGTTCTTTTTTTTAATCTCAAGCCAATTTCGGCCCACAAATTTTCAATTGATTGATGTCGGGGCTTTGGGGAGGTGTTACTAATAAATGGGGCTGTTGTATAAAAGCCATAACCTTACAACATAGGCAGAATGCTTCGGTCGTTGTCTTGCTGAAAGTGAAAATCATTTTGTGTCCAAATTTCTCAGCACTTTGTTTTAAATTTTCACGTAAAATGTTCAGATATTTAAATTTGTCCATTATCCCTTCAATGATTACTAAATTTCCTACTCCAGCACTACTCATGCACCCCAAAGAAGCACACTACTCCACCATTCTTCACTGTACATTTTAAATTTTTAGCTGAAGTTCAGTATTTACTTTTTCCATACAAAACTTTGCCCATCTGATCCGAAAATATTAAATTTACTTTCGTCTGAAAAATAACTTTTTCCAAAACGAATCGTCTTTATTTACATATTTTTGGCAAACTTTAAACGCTTACGTCTGTTAACTTCACTAATCCAGGGTTTTTCTTCTGGCTACACGTGAATGAAACCCATGCTTTTTTAAACATCTTCTTACAGTATCTGGGAAACTGTCTTTTGATATTGTTCATTAAATGATTTTGTTATATTTGTGGCACTTTGGTGCGGATTTTTTTTTATTTCACGCACTAGAAAACTTTCATCTCAGTTTACGTCGTTCTCTGTTGTATGATTTACTTTAAAACAAACCGTCATTTTTAATTTTTTTAATTAAACTTTGAACAGTAGCTTTAGATCTACCAATTGCTTCACCAATTTCGTGATAGATTTTCCCTTTTCATGTAATTTCCACACAATTTCTTTCTCTTCTGTTGTAGTTTCTTTACCTTTACGCCCCATGTTTATGGCAATCACTAAACAAAATGAAATGCTAGTATTATTATGAATAATAAAAGTACAACATAGGAATTTCCCAGATATCAAAGCATTTCTGGAAATTAAAGGTACAGAAACATGATAATGCTTTAGTTTTGCTAGGGTATGAATAATTTTGCTGCAAGTGTTTCTGCAGCTTTTATAAATAAACTGTTGTATCTTCTTTAAAATTTTGCAATAGACTTGAAATTTTCAGCATATAATGCTCAAATATGTAGAAGTGTAACCAATAAAAAATTTTTAATTAATTTAATTCTAATACCTAAAATACGCATTTAAAGAAATAAACCGCAGGGTATGAATAATTTTGCTGGCCACTGTATATGCTTGAACGATCGGAAAAATTAAAATCACCAGCCAGCTCTATATGGTGTGAGTTTTTCATGTCAAAGACAATCAATGCACTACAATGTAAACGTCGATATTTCAAATTAACGAAACTAATTGGTTACTTTAAAAGTAAAAATAAAGACTACATTCCAAAAAAGTCCAAAATACTAAACAGAGAGGATATCGTAAATTTTTTACAAATACTCCTGCCGACACCTAACCTGCTTATTAATGAGGGTAAGATAGCCATAAAAATAGCTATTTTCGTGACTAGTACTTAAATAGGCTACATTTCCATTCGAGGTTGATTTTGAACAGCAAAATCAACTGAGAATGGAAACAAGCCTATTGAAGTACGTGTTGCGAATAATATTTTTTGCAAATCTGCAATTCGGTAAATAAAGAATATTTTAACAAAGTTGCTCAATCTGGACAATGCTGAAATGAAAATAACTCGCCAGTAGTGCGGAAAAGTGAAGATAAAGTCATCTCGCGAAAGATAAGATTACGAAAAAAGATCAAATAACATGAGTAATCTTACGTGCAGAAAACAAGCCGCTTTCAATGCCATGTAATGTGTATGAAATGATAGTATTTCGCTGCAGAATTGCAAAAAATATTTTTTCACGCGTTAAAAAAACTTGCCGAGTCAGATACGAAAATTCGTTGCACACCATCCGCGAAATTTAATATTATATACGTATTCTCATACTGCATTTTTGATTTGGCAGGTAACAAATTTGAAATTGCAGCATTTGCAGTTTTTATTACCTCTGGCGGAGTATCGCCTTCATTGGTGTAGTCCATCACTTCGTTGAAAAAAATTATGTAATGCGTGGAATTATTATAAGAAGATTATAAATTTGTAAATAAATTAATAACAAACAATTGCGCGTTTCCTAAGTTACAATGTTATGCCATAAAAACCGATAATTTGATTTTATTTTTAAAATTTACTTCAATAAATCAATTATTATTCAATTAATTTATTTTTCCACTACTAACCATAAACACTATCATTTCAACGTAAGTGATCGAACTGTGAACCACGCCTTCTGTCACCTGAGGTGAATAATTTTTATTATTCACCTGAGGTTAATAATGAACATAAATGCGTTTTCTGGAAACTTCGGGCTAATTTGAAAGAAAATTTATGTGTAAAACGAATTAGCATAACCAAGAAATGCTATCAATAGTGTTTAAATAATTAAAGTCGGTTTATAAATAAGATTAATTTGATATTTAAAATGTTGATTAAATTGGAATTTTATGACGTTTAGCAATTAGGCGAAATGAGAAAACGAATTAATTATGACAGCTGAAACTGGAAACTTTATAAATCGATTATTAATAATTATTATTACAATCAATTATCGTTACAAATAGTACATTTTTGACAAAATAGTTTTCGTCAACATCTATATACTTGTATTCCACGTTCACTAGTTTTATTCGATATTTAATGTAACCTTTATGTCAAAATTAATTAAACATTTTCGAGCAAGTGTCAACATCAAAACAAAAACTATCGTTTTTGATCGTTTGTCGTTATCGACAATCAGTGGTGTGATGTACT
>JARFIX010000686.1:0-11712 GCA_036346125.1 Lycocerus yunnanus | reverse complement strand
ACAAATTGTTAACTATACTTCAATTTGAAGTTGTGAATTTGAAATTCTCAAATAAACAATTTAGAATTAATAATTTCAAATTATTAACTATACTTCAATTTGAAGTTGTGAATTTGAAATTCTCAAATAAACAATTTAGAATTAATAATTACAAATTGTTAACTATACTTCAATTTGAAGTTGTGAATTTGAAATTTCAAATAAACAATTTAGAATTAATAATTACAAATTGTTAACTATACTTCAATTTGAAGTTGTGAATTTGAAATTCTCAAATAAACAATTTAGAATTAATAATTACAAATTGTTAACTATACTTCAATTTGAAGTTGTGAATTTAAAATTTCAAATAAACAATTTAGAATTAATAATTACAAATTGTTAACTATACTTCAATTTGAAGTTGTGAATTTGAAATTCTCAAATAAACAATTTAGAATTAATAATTACAAATTGTTAACTATACTTCAATTTGAAGTTGTGAATTTGAAATTCTCAAATAAACAATTTAGAATTAATAATTACAAATTGTTAACTATCTTCAATTTGAAGTTGTGAATTTGAAATTCTCAAATAAACAATTTAGAATTAATAATTACAAATTGTTAACTATACTTCAATTTGAAGTTGTGAATTTGAAATTCTCAAATAAACAATTTAGAATTAATAATTACAAATTGTTAACTATATTTCAATTTGAAGTTGTAAATTTAAAATTTTCAAATAAACATTTTAGAACTGATAATTACAAATTGTTAACTATACTTCAATTTGAAGTTGTGAATTTGAAATTCTCAAATAAACAATTTAGAATTAATAATTACAAATTGTTAACTATACTTCAATTTGAAGTTGTAATTTGAAATTCTCAAATAAACAATTTAGAATTAATAATTACAAATTGTTAACTATACTTCAATTTGAAGTTGTGAATTTGAAATTCTCAAATAAACAATTTAGAATTAATAATTACAAATTGTTAACTATACTTCAATTTGAAGTTGTGAATTTGAAATTCTCAAATAAACAATTTAGAATTAATAATTACAAATTGTTAACTATACTTCAATTTGAAGTTGTGAATTTGAAATTCTCAAATAAACAATTTAGAATTAATAATTACAAATTGTTAACTATACTTCAATTTGAAGTTGTGAATTTGAAATTTCAAATAAACAATTTAGAATTAATAATTACAAATTGTTAACTATACTTCAATTTGAAGTTGTGAATTTGAAATTCTCAAATAAACAATTTAGAATTAATAATTACAAATTGTTAACTATACTTCAATTTGAAGTTGTGAATTTGAAATTCTCAAATAAACAATTTAGAATTAATAATTCAAATTATTAACTATACTTCAATTTGAAGTTGTGAATTTGAAATTCTCAAATAAACAATTTAGAATTAATAATTACAAATTGTTAACTATACTTCAATTTGAAGTTGTAATTTGAAATTCTCAAATAAACAATTTAGAATTAATAATTACAAATTGTTAACTATACTTCAATTTGAAGTTGTGAATTTGAAATTCTCAAATAAACAATTTAGAATTAATAATTTCAAATTATTACCTATACTTCAATTTGAAGTTGTGAATTTGAAATTCTCAAATAAACAATTTAGAATTAATACTTACAAATTGTTAACTATACTTCAATTTGAAGTTGTGAATTTGAAATTCTCAAATTAGCAATTTAGAATTAATAATTACAAATTGTTAACTATACTTCAATTTGAAGTTGTGAATTTGAAATTCTCAAATAAACATTTTAGAATTAATAATTACAAATTGTTAACTTTTCTTCAATTTGAAGTTGTGAATTTGAAATTCTCAAATAAACAATTTAGAATTAATAATTTCAAATTATTAACTATACTTCAATTTGAAGTTGTGAATTTGAAATTCTCAAATAAACAATTTAGAATTAATAATTTCAAATTATTAACTATACTTCAATTTGAAGTTGTGAATTTGAAATTCTCAAATAAACAATTTAGAATTAATAATTTCAAATTATTAACTATACTTCAATTTGAAGTTGTGAATTTGAAATTCTCAAATAAACAATTTAGAATTAATAATTACAAATTGTTAACTATACTTCAATTTGAAGTTGTGAATTTGAAATTCTCAAATAAACAATTTAGAATTAATAATTACAAATTGTTAACTATACTTCAATTTGAAGTTATGAATTTGAAATTCTCAAATAAACAATTTAGAATTAATAATTTCAAATTATTAACTATACTTCAATTTGAAGTTGTGAATTTGAAATTCTCAAATAAACAATTTAGAATTAATAATTTCAAATTATTAACTATTCTTCAATTTGAAGTTGTGAATTTGAAATTCTCAAATAAACAATTTAGAATTAATAATTACAAATTGTTAACTATACTTCAATTTGAAGTTGTGAATTTGAAATTCTCAAATAAACAATTTAGAATTAATAATTACAAATTGTTAACTATACTTCAATTTGAAGTTGTGAATTTGAAATTTTCAAATAAACAATTTAGAATTAATAATTACAAATTGTTAACTATATTTCAATTTGAAGTTGTGAATTTGAAATTTCAAATAAACAATTTAGAATTAATAATTACAAATTGTTAACTATACTTCAATTTGAAGTTGTGAATTTGAAATTCTCAAATAAACAATTTAGAATTAATAATTACAAATTGTTAACTATACTTCAATTTGAAGTTGTAAATTTAAAATTTTCAAATAAACATTTTAGAACTGATAATTACAAATTGTTAACTATACTTCAATTTGAAGTTGTGAATTTAAAATTCTCAAATAAACAATTTAGAACTAATAATTACAAATTGTTAACTATACTTCAATTTGAAGTTGTAAATTTAAAATTTTCAAATAAACAATTTAGAATTAATAATTACAAATTGTTAACTATACTTTAATTTGAAGTTGTGAATTTAAAATTCTCAAATAAACAATTTAGAATTAATAATTACAAATTGTTAACTATACTTCAATTTGAAGTTGTGAATTTGAAATTCTCAAATAAACAATTTAGAATTAATAATTACAAATTGTTAACTATTTTCAATTTGAAGTTGTTAATTTGAAATTTCAAATAAACAATTTAGAATTAATAATTACAAATTGTTAACTATACTTCAATTTGAAGTTGTGAATTTGAAAGTTTCAAATAAACAATTTAGAATTAATAATTTCAAATTATTAACTATACTTCAATTTGAAGTTGTGAATTTGAAATTCTCAAATAAACAATTTAGAATTAATAATTACAAATTGTTAACTATATTCAATTTGAAGTTGTAATTTGAAATTCTCAAATAAACAATTTAGAATTAATAATTACAAATTGTTAACTATACTTCAATTTGAAGTTGTGAATTTGAAATTCTCAAATAAACAATTTAGAATTAATAATTACAAATTGTTAACTATACTTCAATTTGAAGTTGTGAATTTGAAATTCTCAAATAAACAATTTAGAACTAATAATTACAAATTGTTAACTATACTTCAATTTGAAGTTGTGAATTTGAAATTCTCAAATAAACAATTTAGAATTAATAATTACAAATTGTTAACTATACTTCAATTTGAAGTTTGAATTTGAAATTCTCAAATAAACAATTTAGAATTACCAATTTCAAATTATTAACTATACTTCAATTTGAAGTTGTGAATTTGAAATTCTCAAATAAACAATTTAGAATTAATAATTTCAAATTGTTAACTATACTTCAATTTGAAGTTGTGAATTTGAAATTCTCAAATAAACAATTTAGAATTAATAATTTCAAATTATTAACTATACTTCAATTTGAAGTTGTGAATTTGAAATTCTCAAATAAACAATTTAGAATTAATAATTACAAATTGTTAACTATACTTCAATTTGAAGTTGTGAATTTGAAATTCTCAAATAAACAATTTAGAATTAATAATTACAAATTGTTAACTATACTTCAATTTGAAGTTGTGAATTGGAAATTCTCAAATAAACAATTTAGAATTAATAATTTCAAATTGTTAACTATACTTCAATTTGAAGTTGTGAATTTGAAATTCTCAAATAAACAATTTAGAATTAATAATTACAAATTGTTAACTATACTTCAATTTGAAGTTGTGAATTTGAAATTCTCAAATAAACAATTTAGAATTAATAATTACAAATTGTTAACTATACTTCAATTTGAAGTTGTGAATTTGAAATTCTCAAATAAACAATTTAGAATTAATAATTACAAATTGTTAACTATACTTCAATTTGAAGTTGTGAATTTGAAATTCTCAAATAAACAATTTAGAATTAATAATTACAAATTGTTAACTATACTTCAATTTGAAGTTGTGAATTTGAAATTCTCAAATAAACAATTTAGAATTAATAATTACAAATTGTTAACTATACTTCAATTTGAAGTTGTGAATTTGAAATTCTCAAATAAACAATTTAGAATTAATAATTACAAATTATTAACTATACTTCAATTTGAAGTTGTGAATTTGAAATTCTCAAATAAACAATTTAGAATTAATAATTACAAATTGTTAACTATACTTCAATTTGAAGTTGTGAATTTGAAATTCTCAAATAAACAATTTAGAATTAATAATTACAAATTGTTAACTATACTTCAATTTGAAGTTGTGAATTTGAAATTCTCAAATAAACAATTTAGAATTAATAATTTCAAATTGTTAACTATACTTCAATTTGAAGTTGTGAATTTGAAATTCTCAAATAAACAATTTAGAATTAATAATTTCAAATTGTTAACTATACTTCAATTTGAAGTTGTGAATTTGAAATTCTCAAATAAACAATTTAGAATTAATAATTACAAATTTTAACTATACTTCAATTTGAAGTTGTGAATTTGAAATTCTCAAATAAACAATTTAGAATTAATAATTACAAATTGTTAACTATACTTCAATTTGAAGTTGTGAATTTGAAATTCTCAAATAAACAATTTAGAATTAATAATTACAAATTGTTAACTATACTTCAATTTGAAGTTGTGAATTTGAAATTCTCAAATAAACAATTTAGAATTAATAATTACAAATTGTTAACTATACTTCAATTTGAAGTTGTGAATTTGAAATTCTCAAATAAACAATTTAGAATTAATAATTACAAATTGTTAACTATACTTCAATTTGAAGTTGTGAATTTGAAATTCTCAAATAAACAATTTAGAATTAATAATTACAAATTATTAACTATACTTCAATTTGAAGTTGTGAATTTGAAATTCTCAAATAAACAATTTAGAATTAATAATTACAAATTTTAACTATACTTCAATTTGAAGTTGTGAATTTGAAATTCTCAAATAAACAATTTAGAATTAATAATTACAAATTGTTAACTATACTTCAATTTGAAGTTGTGAATTTGAAATTCTCAAATAAACAATTTAGAATTAATAATTCAAATTATTAACTATACTTCAATTTGAAGTTGTGAATTTGAAATTCTCAAATAAACAATTTAGAATTAATAATTACAAATTGTTAACTATACTTCAATTTGAAGTTGTGAATTTGAAATTCTCAAATAAACAATTTAGAATTAATAATTACAAATTGTTAACTATACTTCAATTTGAAGTTGTGAATTTGAAATTTCAAATAAACAATTTAGAATTAATAATTACAAATTGTTAACTATACTTCAATTTGAAGTTGTGAATTTGAAATTCTCAAATAAACAATTTAGAATTAATAATTACAAATTATTAACTATACTTCAATTTGAAGTTGTGAATTTGAAATTCTCAAATAAACAATTTAGAATTAATAATTACAAATTGTTAACTATACTTCAATTTGAAGTTGTGAATTTGAAATTCTCAAATAAACAATTTAGAATTAATAATTACAAATTGTTAACTATACTTCAATTTGAAGTTGTGAATTTGAAATTTCAAATAAACAATTTAGAATTAATAATTACAAATTGTTAACTATACTTCAATTTGAAGTTGTGAATTTGAAATTCTCAAATAAACAATTTAGAATTAATAATTACAAATTGTTAACTATACTTCAATTTGAAGTTGTGAATTTGAAATTCTCAAATAAACAATTTAGAATTAATAATTACAAATTTTAACTATACTTCAATTTGAAGTTGTGAATTTGAAATTCTCAAATAAACAATTTAGAATTAATAATTACAAATTGTTAACTATACTTCAATTTGAAGTTGTGAATTTGAAATTCTCAAATAAACAATTTAGAATTAATAATTACAAATTGTTAACTATACTTCAATTTGAAGTTGTGAATTTGAAATTCTCAAATAAACAATTTAGAATTAATAATTACAAATTGTTAACTATACTTCAATTTGAAGTTGTGAATTTGAAATTCTCAAATAAACAATTTAGAATTAATAATTACAAATTGTTAACTATACTTCAATTTGAAGTTGTGAATTTGAAATTCTCAAATAAACAATTTAGAATTAATAATTACAAATTGTTAACTATACTTCAATTTGAAGTTGTGAATTTGAAATTCTCAAATAAACAATTTAGAATTAATAATTTCAAATTATTAACTATACTTCAATTTGAAGTTGTGAATTTGAAATTCTCAAATAAACAATTTAGAATTAATAATTTCAAATTGTTAACTATACTTCAATTTGAAGTTGTGAATTTGAAATTCTCAAATAAACAATTTAGAATTAATAATTCAAATTATTAACTATACTTCAATTTGAAGTTGTGAATTTGAAATTCTCAAATAAACAATTTAGAATTAATAATTACAAATTGTTAACTATACTTCAATTTGAAGTTGTGAATTTGAAATTCTCAAATAAACAATTTAGAATTAATAATTACAAATTGTTAACTATACTTCAATTTGAAGTTGTGAATTTGAAATTCTCAAATAAACAATTTAGAATTAATAATTACAAATTGTTAACTATACTTCAATTTGAAGTTGTGAATTTGAAATTCTCAAATAAACAATTTAGAATTAATAATTACAAATTGTTAACTATACTTCAATTTGAAGTTGTGAATTTGAAATTCTCAAATAAACAATTTAGAATTAATAATTACAAATTGTTAACTATACTTCAATTTGAAGTTGTGAATTTGAAATTCTCAAATAAACAATTTAGAATTAATAATTACAAATTGTTAACTATACTTCAATTTGAAGTTGTGAATTTGAAATTCTCAAATAAACAATTTAGAATTAATAATTACAAATTGTTAACTATACTTCAATTTGAAGTTGTGAATTTGAAATTCTCAAATAAACAATTTAGAATTAATAATTACAAATTGTTAACTATACTTCAATTTGAAGTTGTGAATTTGAAATTCTCAAATAAACAATTTAGAATTAATAATTTCAAATTATTAACTATACTTCAATTTGAAGTTGTGAATTTGAAATTCTCAAATAAACAATTTAGAATTAATAATTACAAATTGTTAACTATACTTCAATTTGAAGTTGTGAATTTGAAATTCTCAAATAAACAATTTAGAATTAATAATTACAAATTGTTAACTATACTTCAATTTGAAGTTGTGAATTTGAAATTCTCAAATAAACAATTTAGAATTAATAATTACAAATTGTTAACTATACTTCAATTTGAAGTTGTGAATTTAAAATTCTAAAATAAACAATTTAGAATTAATAATTTCAAAGTTATTAACTATACTTCAATTGGAAGTTGAGAATTTGAAATTCTCAAATAAACAATTTAGAATTAATAATTACAAATTGTTAACTATTTTTCAATCTGAAGTTGTTAATTTGAAATTCTCAAATAAACAATTTAGAATTAATAATTACAAATTGTTAACTATACTTCAATTTGAAGTTGTGAATTTGAAATTCTCAAATAAACAATTTAGAATTAATAATTACAAATTGTTAACTATACTTCAATTTGAAGTTGTGAATTTGAAATTCTCAAATAAACAATTTAGAACTAATAATTACAAATTGTTAACTATACTTCAATTTGAAGTTGTGAATTTGAAATTCTCAAATAAACAATTTAGAATTAATAATTACAAATTGTTAACTATACTTCAATTTGAAGTTGTGAATTTGAAATTCTCAAATAAACAATTTAGAATTAATAATTTCAAGTTATTAACTATACTTCAATTTGAAGTTGTGAATTTGAAATTCTCAAATAAACAATTTAGAATTAATAATTTCAAATTGTTAACTATACTTCAATTTGAAGTTGTGAATTTGAAATTCTCAAATAAACAATTTAGAATTAATAATTTCAAATTATTAAATATTCTTCAATTTGAAGTTGTGAATTTGAAATTCTCAAATTAACAATTTAGAATTAATAATTACAAATTGTTAACTATACTTCAATTTGAAGTTGTGAATTTGAAATTCTCAAATAAACAATTTAGAATTAATAATTACAAATTGTTAACTATACTTCAATTTGAAGTTATGAATTTGAAATTCTCAAATAAACAATTTAGAATTAATAATTACAAATTTTAACTATACTTCAATTTGAAGTTGTGAATTTGAAATTCTCAAATAAACAATTTAGAATTAATAATTTTAAATTATTAACTATACTTCAATTTGAAGTTGTGAATTTGAAATTCTCAAATTAACAATTTAGAATTAATAATTACAAAGTGTTAACTATACTTCAATTTGAAGTTGTGAATTTGAAATTCTCAAATAAACAATTTAGAATTAATAATTACAAATTGTTAACTATACTTCAATTTGAAGTTGTGAATTTGAAATTCTCAAATAAACAATTTAGAATTAATAATTACAAATTGTTAACTATACTTCAATTTGAAGTTGTGAATTTGAAATTCTCAAATAAACAATTTAGAATTAATAATTACAAATTGTTAACTATACTTCAATTTGAAGTTGTGAATTTGAAATTCTCAAATAAACAATTTAGAATTAATAATTACAAATTGTTAACTATACTTCAATTTGAAGTTGTGAATTTGAAATTTCAAATAAACAATTTAGAATTAATAATTACAAATTGTTAACTATACTTCAATTTGAAGTTGTGAATTTGAAATTCTCAAATAAACAATTTAGAATTAATAATTACAAATTGTTAACTATACTTCAATTTGAAGTTGTGAATTTGAAATTCTCAAATAAACAATTTAGAAGTAATAATTACAAATTGTTAACTATACTTCAATTTGAAGTTGTGAATTTGAAATTCTCAAATAAACAATTTAGAATTAATAATTACAAATTGTTAACTATATTTCAATCTGAAGTTGTTAATTTGAAATTCTCAAATAAACAATTTAGAATTAATAATTACAAATTGTTAACTATACTTCAATTTGAAGTTGTGAATTTGAAATTCTCAAATAAACAATTTAGAATTAATAATTACAAATTGTTAACTATACTTCAATTTGAAGTTGTGAATTTGAAATTCTCAAATAAACAATTTAGAATTAATAATTACAAATTGTTAACTATACTTCAATTTGAAGTTGTGAATTTGAAATTCTCAAATAAACAATTTAGAATTAATAATTACAAATTGTTAACTATACTTCAATTTGAAGTTTGAATTTGAAATTCTCAAATAAAGAATTTAGAATTAATAATTACAAATTGTTAACTATACTTCAATTTGAAATTGTGAATTTGAAATTCTCAAATAAACAATTTAGAATTAATAATTTCAAATTGTTAACTATACTTCAATTTGAAGTTGTGAATTTGAAATTCTCAAATAAACAATTTAGAATTAATAATTTCAAATTGTTAACTATACTTCAATTTGAAGTTGTGAATTTGAAATTCTCAAATAAACAATTTAGAATTAATAATTTCAAATTGTTAACTATACTTCAATTTGAAGTTGTGAATTTGAAATTCTCAAATTAACAATTTAGAATTAATAATTACAAATTATTAAATATTCTTCAATTTGAAGTTGTGAATTTGAAATTCTCAAATAAACAATTTAGAATTAATAATTACAATTTGTTAACTATACTTCAATTTGAAGTTGTGAATTTGAAATTCTCAAATAAACAATTTAGAATTAATAATTACAAATTGTTAACTATACTTCAATTTGAAGTTGTGAATTTGAAATTCTCAAATAAACAATTTAGAATTAATAATTTCAAATTATTAACTATACTTCAATTTGAAGTTGTGAATTTGAAATTCTCAAATAAACAATTTAGAATTAATAATTACAAATTGTTAACTATACTTCAATTTGAAGTTGTGAATTTGAAATTCTCAAATAAACAATTTAGAACTAATAATTACAAATTGTTAACTATACTTCAATTTGAAGTTGTAAATTTAAAATTTTCAAATAAACAATTTAGAACTAATAATTACAAATTGTTAACTATACTTCAATTTGAAGTTGTGAATTTAAAATTTCAAATAAACAATTTAGAACTAATAATTACAAATTGTTAACTATACTTCAATTTGAAGTTGTAAATTTAAAATTTTCAAATAAACAATTTAGAATTAATAATTACAAATTGTTAACTATACTTTCAATTTGAAGTTGTGAATTTGAAATTCTCAAATAAACAATTTAGAATTAATAATTACAAATTGTTAACTATACTTCAATTTGAAGTTGTGAATTTGAAATTCTCAAATAAAAAATTTTAGAATTAATAATTACAAATTGTTAACTATATTTCAATTTGAAGTTGTTAATTTGAAATTCTCAAATAAACAATTTAGAATTAATAATTACAAATTGTTAACTATACTTCAATTTGAAGTTGTGAATTTGAAATTTCAAATAAACAATTTAGAATTAATAATTACAAATTGTTAACTATACTTCAATTTGAAGTTGTGAATTTGAAATTCTCAAATAAACAATTTAGAATTAATAATTACAAATTGTTAACTATACTTCAATTTGAAGTTGTGAATTTGAAATTCTCAAATAAACAATTTAGAATTAATAATTACAAATTATTAACTATACTTCAATTTGAAGTTGTGAATTTGAAATTCTCAAATAAACAATTTAGAATTAATAATTACAAATTGTTAACTATACTTCAATTGAAGTTGTAAATTTGAAATTCTCAAATAAACAATTTAGAATTAATAATTACAAATTGTTAACTATATTCAATTTGAAGTTGTGAATTTGAAATTCTCAAATAAACAATTTAGAATTAATAATTACAAATTGTTAACTATACTTCAATTTGAAGTTGTGAATTTGAAATTTCAAATAAACAATTTAGAATTAATAATTACAAATTGTTAACTATACTTCAATTTGAAGTTGTGAATTTGAAATACTCAAATAAACAATTTAGAATAAATAATTACAAATTGTTAACTATACTTCAATTTGAAGTTGTGAATTTGAAATTCTCAAATAAACAATTTAGAATTAATAATTACAAATTGTTAACTATACTTCAATTTGAAGTTGTGAATTTGAAATTCTCAAATAAACAATTTAGAATTAATAATTTCAAATTGTTAACTATACTTCAATTTGAAGTTGTGAATTTGAAATTCTCAAATAAACAATTTAGAATTAATAATTTCAAATTGTTAACTATACTTCAATTTGAAGTTGTGAATTTGAAATTCTCAAATAAACAATTTAGAATTAATAATTTCAAATTATTAAATATACTTCAATTTGAAGTTGTGAA
>JARFIX010000685.1:0-88622 GCA_036346125.1 Lycocerus yunnanus | reverse complement strand
ATAATTTATTAGAACGCCACGAGCTGCTGTGCTAGTATTCATTCACTAAATTTATTAAAACATGATTAAATATCAATAATTACAAATAATTCAAACTGATTTTCTTCTGGAAGATTTACAATCTGCATTGCAGAATATGTAATGGCCTTAACTTCGGTACCTTGTGGATGCTTTCCCAAGGTAAATTCTTCACCATAGCACTTACACTTAATGGAAAGTTCTTCACCATCGATTATCATCTCCGTAATTTTAACTTTACTACAAATTAAAAAAGGTTCGCAACTAAACAAAAATAATAATTCGTCCAAAAAGTGAAATAACAAACTTTCCAAATCATGTCCAGTAGCTTCTATTTCTTTAACATCTTTAATATCCACTGTTTCGAGATCCGTCATATAACCAAACATGGCAATACCACATTGTTCAAAAGCCTCTTTTAAGCTGTCGCCCCACGAGTGTAATCTGAAACGTATAATGTTGGTTAAAATATTATCTTGTTTCTGTATATTTCATATTTACTGTACGTCCGCTGTGTGATCCAAATCTGTAACATTGTGCAACATTAGAATTAAAATTTTAAATTGTCAACAATTTAATTAACTTACATTCGTATTTGGATTCTGATAAACTTACATCGTCGACAGTAATATCACCCATTGCAAAATTTTAAATATAAAATGATTTCAAATTATTTGTGATTTAAGGTTAGAACTGTGTTCATCGCATGACAGCGGTCGGGTTCCGTTGTGTGTAGCCATGTACAGGGTGTCCCCGTGACCGTTGAGAACCTTTGAGGTGGTGATAAAGTGACACTTTTCTAAGACAAATTTTCAAATAAAATTTTTGTTCAAGTCCAAACCTTTGGGGGTACCTCCCTTTAAAGCAATTTTTTGAATTCCTAATTTCAAACGGTCATAGCTCCGATATTATTGATTTTTTAGGCTTAATAGATTAGAACTTTTTTAAAGATCACTCGCTTATCTACAAATTAGGTTATAACTTCCTATTGTTTTGGATAAACAGATTTCGAGTTATGAATTAAATTAAGAGAAGAAATGTCAAAAAAATTGCAAGTTTTATTTTTTCGTTTTTCTTACGAATCCTGTATCGTTTAAACGAAGCTATTTACTAAAAACTAATTGCTTAATTTGAATAGCAAATTTAACGGGCTATAATTTTAGTCTAGTAACAGTTTTTGGAAAATCAACCCATTTTACAAAAAATCCCAAAATAATGAACAAAATCAAAAAATAGCTTTAAAGAGAGGTACCTCCCAAGGGTTTGAACTAGGACAAAATTTTATTTAAAAATATATTTCAGAAAAGTGTCTTATATCACAACCTCAAAGGTTTATCATGTACACGGAGACACCCTGTATGACAATTATATTTTTTGTACCGACATTATTTATTATTTTAGGATTTTCTGTGAAATGAATTGGTTTTCCAAAATTTTTTAGTAGACTAAAGTTATATCCCGTTAAATTTGCTATCTGAATTGGGTGGTTTGTTTTTTTGTAAGTACAGTAGAACCTCGATAATCCGGGCCGACAGGGACCGTGCTCTGCACGGATAATAATAATTGACGATTTTTGTTAAATTATTACAAAAAAAAAATACACTAAACAGCTTTGTATGTAGTCCAAGTGCAGCTCTGAAATAGTCGCATTAGTGCAGCGTCAGCTATTGCGACAGGTCAGGTTTTTGGATCCAAACAATGGCATTTTAACATGGGAAATTTCCTTATTTTGTGAATTTTTGGTTATAATTGGAATATTTTTCTACGATAAGGTACCTGTATGCATTAGAAATATTACACATTCGTTTTAAGCATGATTTATAAGCGATGACGTTAGTAATTCGCTTCTGAAAAAATGAGGTTATGACACCTAATTACTTGAATTTTTATTTTTAGCTGTATTTTGTATTCCTTTGTGCATTAAACGACTTAAAAGTAACGTTCGAAAGTAGAACGAAGCCGGATTGAGATCGTGAATGAAGTTTTGATAAAATTACCCAATTTGTTATAATCGAAGTAACATTCCAGTGTAGATAACTACAAACGTCTTCGTGTAAGTAATTATTTATGTAGCGCTTTATTTTTAGATCTCAATGTGATTACGATGGACCCCATACTCTGAACATTATTATTAACAAAATAACGTACATTATTAACAAAAGAGAACAATGCAAATTCTGTACATTTCCTAAAGATGAAAAGATGGAGTCGAAGGTGGAAAACCTAAGGAAAGAACTGTTGAGTTAGGGTATACTTTCATTTACTTTTTTGTGGTTAGTTTACATCATAAATACCTGTTTTAGATTAAACCAGAAACCTGGCGTGAAGTACGAGTTTGTAGTTGCAGTTTTAAAGACGCAATAAGGAAAAGTGGATTAGCAATATTTTAACATAACACAGCGACAAGGTTTATTATTTCTTCACGTTTATTGATAAAAAAGGAAAGCAAAGTGAAGAAAAATTTGACCAAGCAAAACTATGTAAAGGCCACAGCGCTTCCTTTGTTACCGAAGTAAGTTACTTACAAAATTGCAAACTGAAAGCAGTGTTTTATATAATATTTACTATTTTAGTTGTCCACGACAAGATTTATATGTAACATGTTTCTTTTATGGCGAGGTTGAAATTTACTTACAACCGATTCAAGTAAACAAATTGAATGAAAATAATACAAATCTTCTTAATTATAAAATGTTTATTGCAGCATGCTAAATTATAACATAATTAAAAATAACTCACTATGCATTAAAATAAATTGTGAAGTTACCACATCAACACTATAAAAAACTATTTAAAACGTGTTAAAACAACTTGCGACACTTAATTGTTCAAAGAACAGTGCACATGATTTACATGACAGCAGTAAAATAAAATACTGTTTTCTTTATAGATCATCATCTTCTTCCATCATCGATGTCAAATGTCTCATTCCAGACATATTCTAAGTATATTCTACTTGAGGTTCTTTTTAATTTTGCTGCTTCGATAGTGGAAATATCTCTTGTAAATCAACAGATTGTTGATGACTAACAAAAATTTCTTGCCATAAGCTTTACTTAATCTTAAATAGGTAGCTAGGGATGTAATCGCGTCTTCTAAAAAAAAAAAATTAATGCAACTCACTAAAACATTATACAAAAGAATTGCTTACTTTTCTGCCACTCATTTTCAACAACTGGTTTGGAATCGCCATCATCTGAATCATAACAATCTGTCATCGGTAATAGAGGTGTTTTATATTTTAAATATTTTGGAGTGGGTACTTTATCTTTTGTTTCCTTTTCTTCTGCTGCTTTTCTTGCAGCATTTGCATATCTTTGGGCATTTAATTCTTTTTTTGCTTAATTTATCTTCCTGGTCAGCTGAAAATGTCTTTACTTTTTCTTGTTTTGCACGCTCAGACTCCTCAAGCGCTTTTGGTTTTCTTTTTCAAAGCATCGCGTTGCTGTTGAGCTTTTAATTGTTTTTCTTCTATTCTTCGACGCTTTTCTTCCGATTCAGCTTGCAATAACGCCTCCTTTTTCTGACGAGCTTTAGCTTCTTTTTGTTGCCGGGCCAGTTCTCTTTCTCTAAATGCAGCCTGAGATGATTTCAGTGCACTATTCGATTTTGGTGCTGAAATAGACGGCGTCAGTACTTTAGAAGCATATTTTTCAGCGCCTTTGGTATACCTCGAGATTTAACTGACATACCCTCTGTTTTATTCATAGAGGATTTCTAAAAAGAGAATAAAATGATATTTTACAGACACAACGGGGTGAGGCTCTGATTTACAATGTAGCCCATTATTGATAATCTATTTTGCATGAGAGCACCTCTTATTAACAGAGTTAGACAAACCGATTATTCGCAAAAACTTTTAGCGAGGGTGGAATGTTCTTATATTTTTCTTCCCATTTCAAATTATTTTGTAAAACTCATGTCAATCTTCGTTTAAGCTCCAATGAATCCTACTGAATATTAATTGAGCTCCGATGAATATTAATTTCATTTTTTACTAAATTATGTGTATTTTCAGTAATTCCGAGCAAGTAAGGCAAGTGATTATTATACATAGAAGCTCAAACAAGCTTTACTGATTGACATCAATTTCGTACAAAAAAATTGAACGGTAAATACCCCCTTTTTCATTAAAGCTCAAAGGTTTAAGATTAATTTCAGTGAAAGTGTTGCGATTGGAGGGAAGGAAATACTCTTTAGTACCGCCTGTAAATGGCATAAAAATAAAATAATTGCTTCACAAGTGAAACACAAGTTTGATAAATAATTAAATGACAAAATTTTCACCCTCTGACACCCTCTAAATTCAGCCGGAGCTTGTCCCTGGAATTGGCCCTGAGTGGTTCACAGAATCAAAATAATTAATTATATATTTATTTGATAAATGGAAATATTTAATTTACAAAAAATAAACAATAATTTATGTCAGTTGTAGTTTTGCAGTTGGACTTCCTCTAGTATATTTAAGATAGTATATGCAATATCATTGCTTT
Source organism: Lycocerus yunnanus (assembly GCA_036346125.1). Taxonomy (NCBI): domain Eukaryota; kingdom Metazoa; phylum Arthropoda; class Insecta; order Coleoptera; family Cantharidae; genus Lycocerus; species Lycocerus yunnanus. Next base: position 84,111 of record JARFIX010000685.1, on the reverse strand, counting down.
AAAAGCTTAAGGCCGGTATTCTGTAATTAATCTTTTATGAAAGGAGAATTGGTTTTCTCATGTAAAATTATGGCAAAAATGTGTAAAAAAGGTAAAGAATGAGTTATAAAACACTGGCCTAATCCCATGGGTATATTTTTATCCTTTTCTGAACTTTCATTTCTTTGCCGTCATTAAGATTTCTTGCTTTGAAAAAATTAAGATACAGGTATAATTTTGAAAACCCTGTATGCTGGATAAGGAGTCCAAGCAGGGCTCAGAACATTATATAATCTATATATATAAAATGGATGTATGTGGGTGTGTGTGATGGTGTGTGTGTATGGTGTGTGTGTGTATGTTTGTTCCTTGTAGACTCCTAGACCGTTCGACCGATCCCAATCAAATTTTGCACAGTTACTCTCTAGGACTCTAAAGAGGTTTTCCGCTAAAAACCGGGACCGAAAAGCTTAATTTAAAAAAGTGAAAATTGCGGACGCGCATGAATGGAACGAGATTCCATCGCCAATACCTGTAATTGATATACCGGGTGACCGGCTGAAATCTGAACATAGGGAAATAACATGGGAAATTAATTTTTCTTAATTCCTGCTTCCCATTATAACGGATATGAATAAAAGATATATCAAATTAAAGAGATTTTTTATCCGCGTCTAAAGATACCCAACACTTGATATTTTGTTTTTTAATTATAGTTAAAATCTCGATATTAAAATTAAGAAATAGCGCTTTTTAAAAAAATATTAGCAGGCTTAATCGATGTATTACGTCAGTTACCGCATCGTTATTGTTTTTGTATGAAAATCAAATACATATTACCAACAAGTAATTTTGACGGATTAAACTTAATTTTGTTAACAATGGTTTGGTCTGTTGAAGAAAAGTAGCAGGCAGTAGCAATTATAGAGGAACAGCCGGAGCGTTAGCGTCCGTTGGCACCAACAGCGCGTAAGCTTTCAAGTCGAACACGGTCCATGTACGTCACTATCAGCTGATTTTGAAGTTTTCAAATGTTATTGTTCCAAGTGCACTGAACCTCCAAGTCGGAAAAAATGGATCCTCTACTCGAAGACAAAAACTTGAACGTAACGGAAATGTGCTGTCTCTGCTTGAGCAAAAAGCAACATTTAAATTTACTTTCTGAAGGTGGTGTAGCTGATATGTTATTACAATGTGCTTCCATTAAGGTAACTGAACGTTTCGACCTGTTTCACTATTTGACTTTGACGTTTTAGGTTCCACCGGAGAAAGATGTTTATTTTGTGTGTGACTGGTGTACCGAACAGATAAATCATTGGTACATCTTTAGACAACAAATTATCAATAACTTGGAAATTTGTCGTCGGTTGGTCAGCGAAAGTCTCAACAAGGCTTCTAATTGTGAAAAAGTTAGTGTTGAAAAATCCAACTTTTGTTTACTGAACGAAATAATGATTAAAATCAATAAATTTAGTTGTAGTCCCAATTTAAGTTCAAATTCCAGTGAAATTGGTAGGGTATTTGAGTGCTCCAAGTGTACAAAAGTTTTTAAACGATCACGATCGTTGACCGATCATATGAAGAGACACTACGACTTGAGAAACTTTTCGTGCAGCATTTGCAAGAAAAGATTTTATAAGCAATACAGCCTTTTCGAACACATGAGGGTTCATACCGGTGAAAGACCATTCAAATGCGACGATTGTCAGCGAACTTTTACAAGGTCGTTGCTGTTAAGAAATCACATCAAAAAGGTAATTTCTTATTCAAAAAATAATTTTTTTAACAAATAGTTTTTATAAAAAAAAAAATTTGTAACTGTGTAATTTAATAACAGGAACACACTTATGAAAAGTACCACGTCTGCGGTGTGTGCGAAAAAAGTTTCATCGATGGGTATCAGCTGAAAATGCACATGCGAATTCACACCGGTGAAAAGCCATTTAGATGCGAAGAGTGTGACAAAACGTTCGCTATGCAGGGTCAATTAAAATCTCACATTAAATATCGACATACGCTTGAAAAGAACTTTATATGTAACGTATGTGCCAGATCCTTTACAGCGAAATACACCCTTGAACAACATCTAGCAACCCACACCGGGAAGAAAAGGGAACCTCGACACGTATGCAATATTTGTGGAAAAAAATGTTTAACAACGACGCAGTTAAAACATCACAATCGTTCTGCTCATACGGGCGAACGTCCATTTAATTGCCATGTTTGCAGTAAGCGTTTCATTACAAAAGCGGCTTTGGTAGTTCACATGGTGACGCACACTGGAGAGAAGTCTTTTATGTGCGATGAATGCGGTAAAGCGTTTACCACTAAATCGACGTTGAAAACGCATGGAAGAATACATTCAGGTGAAAGACCATATAAGTGTAGTTTGTGCGAAAAGAGTTTCACGCAAGGCAGTACTTTGAAAACCCACATGAAGATACACACAAAAACGTAATTTTTTGTATATAGTTCATTGAATTTTTATATTTTCAAATAAAATTTATCAATTTCAGTGTCGACTTTCTGATTGCAATACGCTAGTTTCATTTCTAGTTCCATCTTACTATAAATAGAGTTCGAACCAATTACTGAAGTCCTAAATTGAAATTATAAGGAAATGTTTCTTATTTTATGTAATCGGTGATCTAGTCACCATTTTCATATTGTGAAAAAACATTTGTCACATTTATTGAATAAGAGAGGCAATTGATAAAAAATTATTGTATAAGAGGTTATATTTATTGTATTCCATAAGATAAAATAATAATCTTACCAAAATCAAAAGATATTATAATTGTATCTTTTAATTTTGCTCTACTACACCTGAATTTTGTTTTAAGTAAAACGATCTCTAAATTTGAAAAATGGATTCTTTAATCGAAAGCAAAAACTGCAACCTAGAAAAAATGTGTTGTCTCTGTTTGATGAAAAAGCAACCCATGAATTTACTTTCTGAAGGTGGTGTAGCCGACATGTTATCTCAATGTACTTCTATTCGGGTAATTGAATCTTTTATGTCCCTCTCTGTTTGAACCTAACGTTTTAGATTTCAATAAATGAAGATGTTTATTTGGTATGTGACTGTTGTACGGAAGAGATAAATCGTTGGTACGCTTTCAAAAAACAAATTGAAGTTAATTTTGAAATTGGTCGATTACCATTACTCGAAGATAGTCAAAATCTAGCTGTTGATTTTGAAAAAAGCAATTTGTGTTTAGATAATGAATTAGTCAATAATGAAAATTGCAATCTTAATTCTGAAAGTGACAGTACCACATCCGAGTTATTGCCGGATGAAAAATGTCACGTTTGCGGATGTGTGCAAAAACACTTTCAGCTCTGAAGATCAGTTAAAAATGCACATGCGAATACACGATGGGGAAAAAATATTTAACTGTACGCACTGTCATGAGACATTTGCTGCGGAGTATCAATTAAAATTTCATATTAAATACGTACATAAAGAGTCGGAAAAATCCATAATATGTGAAATATGCAAAAAATCTATTCCAGCCGAATTTTCCTTGAACACTGTTTACTATCCCATAAAGGAAGTAGCATAAGAAAAGAACATAATTATATGTGCCAGATTTGTGGAAAGAAATTTTTAGCAAAAGCTCCGTTCCAATTTCACAAACGTCATAGTCATGCAAACGAACGACCGCTTAATTGAAGCACCCGGACTTAAGTAGGTTCTAGGGATTATATAATTTGACTTTTTGTAAATAATTATTAATTTCGTACTAATTACAAAGAAATTACTACTACCAAGTTTATTATTGTTGAATTTTAAATTTGTGTAGTTTAGTTCAAGTGACAGGTACCTTAGGTTGTTTTTGTTTATTGGTTGCTATGGTGTTGTTTATATATAAAGATAAAAGGAGTTTTTACTGTTGTTTTCTTATAATCGAGCTGTACTTCAACCACGGATACCAATTATATTCAATAGGTTATGGGCCCAGTTCAACGCGAGAAGTACATGGCAGTAAGATAATTTTTTGTGAAACGTTTTATGAATTCGTGCAGGATAAAAATTCAAGGTTAAGGAATTTTTTGTGCGATTCAGGTGGAATATTCTGGAACAAAAATACGTATTAAGATAAACAACAAGTAAAGTCGATCGCAATTTTCAGTAAACAAAGAAAATGGAGAGTGACAGGATGAGCATTGAAAACTAGAAAATGGTAGAGGAGAAGGTGCAAATATGGAATATGCTTGTAATATGGAATACATCGGTTTTGACTAAACCAAGTAAGGTCCTCGGTCAAAAATCGGCTAAATTTGTGAACGCTTGCCATCTTTATTGGATGCGATCCACCCAGTACCGTTTTAGTATGATTTTAGTTTACCACATGTGTACATGTGAATTTCGTACATTGATAATTTTAACACGTAAGTGAATATGCAAGCCTAATTTTTTTATTTGCACGTTTTTATTTAAATATTTGTTACGATGCCATTGTATATAAACTAAAGTTTAAGATAACGTTGTATTTGTTTAGTTTTTTGTTATGATAGGGTAGATCTAGCCTAAAATATTGATGACATTGGTTGTCGGTAATATGGAATACCAGTATTTCATAGCACCATGCTCATAATACGCTCATAATGAGTGTGCAAGCGCCGAAAAATACGAGTATATTTGCGACTGGTGCAAGTAATATGTTAATCTAACCCTTATAGTTAGTTTAAGTTTTTAGGAACAATAAGTTATTTAATTATTTCTTAGATATTTAATGTACAGTAAAAGCTCCTTATTCGCGGGGTATACGTTCCAAAATTATGCCGCGAATAAGGAAACCGTGAATATGGAATAGTGATTTGTATGGAAATGCAAGGGTTGGGTTCCAAGGTACGAAAATAAAATAAAATAGATAAAAATAAAATCAGTTTAATCACATACCTATCATTATTATTAATTATTATTGTTTGAATTATTTGGTTTAAAATATTTAGTAATTTTTCTTGCTTTGCCGTCTTTAAAATGCCTTTTAATTCCGCATGGTATTCAGCTGTGGCAACTTCAATTTTCCTTTTAAAAGGAAGGTTTTTTTCCCAAAAACGGGTCAATTTTAATGAAGTGATCTCACAGTTCATTTGCCATTTGAAACCTGCGGTCTGGTTTTTAAGGTGATTGTCATCGTATCATTGTAAGATGTTGAAGCTTGAAGGGTTTTAACATTTCCTGCAAGTCGGCTTCACTTAAATCTTCATCGTGTGATTGAAGCAGCTCTTGAACGTCACTCGAATCTATCTGTTCAAAACCATCATGTCCTATTCCATTAGCAATTTGTACAATTGTGTCAGTTAATGTTTTAATTTGTTTAAATCCTCACTTTCACAGACTGTTAGATCAACCTATAGTTTTTCCAATATGATTGCAATGTGTATGCAATGCTTGAGCTCTTGTAACGATTCCTTTATGTTAACAATGCACATTGCTATGTTAAATTTTTCCAGAATTCCATAAAACTCACGTCAGAATCACATTCCATGATATCCAGAATGATTTTAAAGGTTCGCCTAATGTAAAAGAACTTCAAAGCTTGAATTATTCCCTGGTTCATTGGTTGAAGTAAAGTCGTCGTGTTCGGAGGCAAAATATCACCTTAATATTCGGATGCATAGTTTCAAGCTCACAAGGGTGACCCGGAGCATTGTCCAAAACAAGAACCTCCTTGAAGTCTAAATTTTTTCGTTTAAATATTATTATTTAATTTTGAGTTTTGAATATAAATTATAATATTCAAAATCGTAAATTATTAATCCGCGAATAATGAAATTTTCGGCCGCGAATACAGAAAGTGGTCTCAATTTTTCTTCCGCGAATACTGAAACCGCGAATAACGGAACCGCGGATAAGGAGCTTTACTGTATTCCATATTTGCACCACCTTTTCTTAGGTGGGCATTTTGTAATTTTTTTCAAACTTTTTTGTAAAAATGTTTTAGTTAATTACACATTTGCTTTTAGATTATGGTGTCTAATTGTCTGAAGTAACTTTTACCTAAATTTGGTTTAATTCTATTTGCGAACAAAAATTTTTTATATACCAAACAAAATGGTATTCCATATTTGCACCTTCTCCTCTAATAATTGGCTAATATGGAAATTTCAAATGCGCCAAATATTGGAAGCCAGTGAGTTATTCGATGTTGTGGATGGCACTGCAGAAAAACCAACTACTGCTAGCACTAATTATGCAACAGAAATTGTGGCATGGAAGAAATTAGATGCAAGAGCGAGACGTGCAATTTCAACGGCGTGCATGAAACAACCCCTTCTACAAATTATAAACTGTGAAACAGCACATGAGATGTGGATAACGCTCAAAAGCACATATGAGCAAGCATCAAAGTCGAATATTTTGTTTCTACAGCAAAAGTATTACAGTTTCACAAAGGAGTCGGGAGATGATATTGCATCGTTTTTATCAAAACTAATGGAAGTTGTGCAGCAATTGAAAGATCAAAATGAAGACATATCTGATTCGATGGTTATGACCAAAATTTTGATGTCGTTACCTGCAGAGTACAATCATTTCCACAGTGCATGGGAATCGACCAGCACAGAAAATCAAACGATGGCAAATTTACGTGCACGATTGATGGCGGAAGAGCTTCGATTAAAATCACAGGGCCAGATCGAAAATGTAGATGCACTGATGGCTAAATTGAATTTTTCAAAAAAGAAAAAGGGTACTTTATCAGGCAACATTAGGAAAGAAGCAAATAAAACAATGAAACCGAAAGGTAAATGTTTTAAATGTGGCAAAGGTGATCACTGGAAAAGAGATTGCCCACAACTAAAGAACGCTTCTAGCAAGACTCGAGAAAATACGGTCGACGCATTTATGTGTACAGCATCAAAAGAAGATACAGATGTTTGGATCTTAGATTCAGGTGCGAGTGATCACATGAGTTATCGACGTGAATGGTTTGAAAATTTTAGAGAAGCATCGGTACAAGTGACGATTGGAAATGGGGACAAGATTGTGGCTCGTGGAAAGGGCAACATCAATATTCTTGCATATAATGGCAATAATTGGATTTGCAAGCTTATGGTGGATGTTTTGTATGTGCCAGAAATTCACGTCAATCTATTCTCATCGGGAAAAGTCATGGATCGTGGTTACAAATTGAAATCGGACAACAAACGTTGCGAACTACTGAAAGATGAAAGCATCGTAGCAGTGGGAGTTCGTCGAGAAAAGTTGTTCCAGATGATGTTCAAGGTAATTGAACCACATACCGAAACAGCTATGGCAAACATAGCAGAAGAAAAGGTTTCCATTCGTTCATGGCACGAACGACTTGGACACCAGAACGTACCACAGGTGAAGAAATTTTTAGAAAATCACAAAATAGATTTTAAAAATGAAGACTTTGTGTGTGAAGCGTGCGTGTACGGTAAACATCATCGACGCAGTTTCAATAGTCGCAAAGAAACATCAAAAACATGTGGTGAAATTATTCATGCGGATGTGTGTGGACCAATGCAAGAAGATTCGATTGGTGGTTCTAGATATTTTTTATTATTAAAAGACGATTATTCGCATTTTAGGTTTATTTACTTCTTGAAGCAAAAATCAGAGGTTGCAAATTGCATCAAAAAGTACGTGCGGCTTGTAGAAAAGGAACGCGAACACAACATTTGTTTTCTCAGATCGGATAATGGTACTGAATTCGTTAACGAGGAGTTGAAAGCATTTTTTAATGAAATGGGAATTCAACATCAGCGAACCATACCATACACACCTGAACAAAATGGATGTGCAGAGAGAGAAATGCGGACGATTGTTGAGTCAGCAAGAACTATGATTTATTCAAAGCAAATAGATAAAAAATTTTGGGCCGAGGCGGTAAACTTGGCAGTTTATGTGTTGAATCGAACTGGAACAAGCAATGTCACGGACAAGTCACCGTATGAATTGTGGTACAACAAGGAAGCAAAGATTGATCATCTACGAATTTTTGGTTCGGAGGTATTCGTGCACGTTCCTAAAGAAAGGCGACGAAAACTGGATCCGAAGGCAGTCAAATGTATGTTCGTTGGATATGACAATCATTCTGAAAGATATCGAGTTTGGAATCCAGAGGCAAAAAAAATTGAAATAGTCCGAGACGTAAAATTTTTATTGCAGGAATCCATGGCGGTACTAGATATTGAAAAGGATAAAGAGAGTTCTGACAAGAACAAAAGTAATAGAGATGAAATGGAAGCGATTTGTATTTTTGTGGATACAGTGATGCAGACTATGCAGGTGATGTGAAAACTAGAAGATCAACGTCTGGATATGTTTTCATGTTTGGGGGTGGTGTTTTTCTGCGGTCACTTGTAACTAAAAGTGGGAGTGTTGAATTTTAAATTTGTGTAGTTTAGTTCAAGTGATAGGTAGCTTAGGTTGTTTTGTTTATTGGTTGCTATGGTGTTGTTTATATAAAACTAGAACAAGTTGATTTTACGTTTGTGTCAATAAAATAAGCAGATCCTAAAAGGAGTTTTTTACTGTTGTTTTCTTATAATCGAGCTGTACTTCAACCACGGATACCAATTATATTCAATAATTATTGACAATTTGTTGACTATAATGCAGAATAATTGACAAACATTAGCTTTAGCTTTCTTGCGAACGATGGCATATACTGGGGGTATTTCATCAGAGACCTCCTGGATATCATCTTACATTCAATGTTTACATGATACTGAAGACCATAAGTTTGCAAATATATCTACTACAATTTGAGTGCGGCTGGGGGGTATTTCAAACCTTCTGTCTCTAAATTTATGTTTTCTAGTTTGGTCTATTAAGAATAATTACTTCAATTTGACTTGTTAAATGTAGAATAACAAATGTTTTTGCAAAATAATACTCCTAATGAATTGGTGTAACTATGCAAAATTTTGCGTTTCAGCTTAATTCTTTCGGCTGACTTGCGCTGCGCTTAAGGAATCCTAGTTTTATTTCTACCTTTAGTTTGTTCATCATTATTTTACATAAATACATATTCGTCTTCCACTTCTAAATTACCCTTCATGAGAGATATCTAAAAATGTACACTAATTTAGTAAGGAGGTAATCATTTTTAAGTCTTTGAAATGCCCCCCCCCTCCCCGATTATAATAGTTTTGATTAAAATTTATGTGCATTTCAACTTTCAGTTAAATAATTTTTTCTAAAAATTTACAATGATTAGGTTATCTTTGCTAATGCGTATCTATTCAAAAAATGTTTTCGAGTTATTTTTGAATACAAAAAAATGTTGCAAAGAAAACGAAAAACTCGTACAATAAAATATCAGCGCAAGTTTTATTGAAGAAAAAAAAATGTATTGCGAAGTTATTGATCTTGTTGCGCGCGATAAAGCGAGTAAGAGTTGGTTTGCTGTCCTTCATCAACCAAGGTAAACCACATTAGATCGACGTAGAGAGAAGTAAACGAGCAAATGAGTTGATTTTGCGTTAAACAAACGATTCTAGGAAAATATTACTATTGCTAAATAACTTTTCAAAATTATGGAGTTATTTACCAAATATGAAAATTTGCAAATTGAAGATGTTTGCAGGATTTGTCTCAACAAAAGAGATCACATGTTTTTAATTTGTGATGCTGGGGTGGCTGATATGCTATTGGAATGTGCATCGGTGCAGGTAAAAACAATTTTTTAGGTTTTTTTCTCGAATGACCGATTTTTTTAAGATAACTCCAGAAAATGGATTATTTAACTTAATATGCAGTAATTGTACCACGGAAATCAGGCACTGGTATGTTTTTAAGCAAAAGGTGGCCCAATCCTTCGAGATCGGCCGTTGGTTGTTAAATAAAAAAGGTAAAAACTTCCTCGAAACTGAAAAAAATTCCAATCCTGCAGAAGAAACAGAATTTTTCGTTGGCGATGAAAACAGCATCACTTCCAGTTTGTCCAACGCGAGTTCCATCATAGAAGATGTACATAAATTGGAAAGTCTCTTGGACAACTACGCTCCGGATTTTGATGTGAAAAAATGCCAAGTTACCTCCGGAATTGAGTCCATAACTGACACAATAAATAACGTGGTCACCTCCGGTGACCTATCAGAAACAGTGGTGAAGCGCAAAAAAGCTCCAGAAGATTTGTTATGTACAGTTTGTGGAAAGCAATGTTCCTCCACCAATTCGTACAATAGACACGTCAAAACGCACGATTCCACCCGTCCCTATATTTGTTGCAAATGTGACAAACCCTTCAAAACTTCCCAAGTTTTAGCCGAACACATGAAGCGCCACTATGACGATCGACGACACAAGTGCGGCGTTTGTGGTCAAAAATTTTATGCAAAAGCCAGCTTGAACGATCATCTCAGATCTCACACCGGCGAGAGGCCATTCAAATGCGAAGTTTGTGACCGTGCATTTTCCACCAAAGCAATACTTAGACAACACGTTGTGGTAAGATCACCCAAACTCCGCTGGTGTCAAATTTAGAAACATTTTCTATTTTGCAGATCCACACGGTGCGAGAAAAGAGATTCCAGTGCGAAATTTGCAATAAATTCTTATTAACGGCGGGAAGTTTAGATACTCACAAGCGGAAACACACAGGAGTCAAACCTTTTCCATGCTCAAATTGCGAAAAGGCCTTTTTTACCAAAGAAGCTATGCAGAGACATTTCGGCGCGATTCACGATATTGAAAATAATTTTCTGTGTAGCATTTGCTCAAAAGTTTGCAGCACAAAAGTTCATTTGAATAATCACATGAAAAAGAAGCACTTGGGTCTTGGCCGACCACCCAATGCAATTTGTAACGAATGTGGTAAACAGTGCGGTTCTGCAGCCGAACTAAAGGTGCACCTTCGTGTTCACACAGGAGAGCGACCGTACGTCTGCGATATCTGTGATAAGCGATTTATAGCTAAAGGAAATTTAAATTCACACAAGCAGAGGCACATGGGAAAAAAACCGTTTTTGTGTAATCACTGCGGAAAAGCTTTTGGGGAAAAGTCGACCTTAAAAGTCCACGAGAGAATTCATACAGGAGAGCATCCTTACACTTGCAATATTTGCGGAAAATGTTATATCCAAAGTAGTGCTCTTAGAACGCATATGAAAACTCATTGGAAATAATAAAATTTTGTTTGAGATTTTAAAAGAATTTTTGCTACTTATTCTTTTAATAAATTTTAATTTTGCATTAATCTCTTTTCCACTTACTTTTCCTCGTGCTAATCTAAACTTTCCATTGTCACTTTTACTGAATAGTGCCAAATCGACAGAATATTGCAATCCAAATAATATGGCAAGAAGCTGTCCTGATCTCACTTTCACATTTGAAAAGTACCGCCGTGAAACATTTGAGATGCTGCTAGCTGTTGCCGAGCAACATCGATGCGTCGCTACGCGACCGCACAAGCAACTAAAACGTCAATACTCAATAAAGAGGGCGAACGTCCCTTAATGCTGTCCGTTGTAGGACCTACCGCGTGCTTGTACTTTTTTTAAAATGACGAATACGGAAAATAGTTTCAATATTATAGATTTTTCAAAATTTGTAGAATTTGTTTGTCCGAATCTAGCAACCTCCAATGTTTCTTTTCCTCTCGCGTCATGGAAATGTTTCGAGAGTGCTTTTCGGTAGAGGTAAACATTTAAGTTCCAAATTTTCTTACGAACCTAATTGTATGTATTTAAGGCTTTACCGAACGATGGTTTACCCCAAAACTTATGCAATGCGTGCTTTTCAACTTTGGAAAATTTTTACAATTTCAAGGAAAAAATTCAAACGTCTGCTCGGATTTTAAGAAATTGCATAAACGAAACTGATGCAGGAAATTCCAACACAAAGGAAAACAATTCAAAAGGAATTGTGAAAAACATGAAGAAAACGTTAACGGACATATCGGTGGATAATGTTGTATTTGGGAAATCAACAGAAAATGTATTCAAATCTAAAGAGAATGATGAACGCGCGTGCCAGGTTTGCAATAAAGCATTCAGTTGCAAAAGGCAATTAACCAGGCATCAAAAAACTCACATCGGAATACGAAGCCATGTTTGTGAAGTTTGTGGAAAAGCCTATATAGAATCCGGATCTCTGAGGAAGCACTTTTTATCGAAACATTCGGGACGAGAGAAACCCCACAAGTGTCCCCAATGTAACCAAAGATTCGATCTACGCTCAACACTAATTAGACACATAAGAATCCACACCGGAGAAAAACCTTTTGGGTGCGACATTTGTCTCAAATTTTATCCTTCCAAATCGTACTTAAGCAAGCATAGAAAGGTAAACGTGACGGCAATCTTTTAATTGCAATGTAACTGATCAAATTTTGATTTTTCAGTCCCATTTTGAAAAGCGCAACAAACCATTCATTTGTGAAATATGCAGCAAATCTTTTGCCCTAAAAGACGGTCTGAAAGCTCACCTGATCACTCACACAGATCATCGTCCTCATCAGTGCACGATGTGCGAAAAATGTTTTTCCATGAAAGGGTCTCTTCAATCCCACATCAAATACGTTCACACCAAACAAAAAGATTTCATGTGTCAGGTTTGCGCGAAGGTTTTTGTTACAAATTTTGAATTAAAAGAGCACTTAAGAAAGCACAGCGGAGAAAAAAGGAATGTAAATATCAATGCAAGTTGTGCGATAAAAATTTATCATCTACGGCCCATTTGAAATTACACGTTCGTTCCGAACATACTGGAGAACGACCTTACCAATGTGACATTTGTACGAAAGCTTTCTTCACCAGTCAAGCTTTGAAAATTCACAAACGATATCACACTGGAGAAAAGCCATATTCGTGTGGTTTTTGTGGAAAATCCTTTGTGACAAACGAACGAGTCAAGGTCCACGAAAGGATTCATACCGGCGAAAGACCTTACAGGTGCACGTTGTGCAGTTCTACCTTTTCGCAAAGTAGTACTCTGAAAACACATATGAAGTGCCATTAAAGCGATTGATTTCATTAAAATTAACTTTTAAAAAGCAGTTCCTTGTATAGTTTTTTATAACTCGACTAGCTAACCTCCCACCCAAATATAAAAGTAATACACTCCATAGTATTTTAAATTTATAGTATAAATTCAGTATAACAGCTTAAATGTTCCATTAGTAATCAAGGATAGAAGATTCTAATTTTTTACATTTTGTAGCCATTTAATTAAATATTTAAATATTATAAATGTAAAAATTTAAATTTATTTAAACAAAGTAACCATTATAAGAAATCTTTAAATTACATTAAAAATATTGCAAAATTTTTAATGAAGGCTACAGCGAGGTAAGCGAAAATTTGTTGTAAGAATCGGGTGCCCTCCATGTGTATGCTATACCGACAAAGTCCAATGAGACAGAAACATATGTCAATAGATCACCTTAATTTTGCAATATTTTTGAATTAATTATAATTTAAAAGTTAAATATAAAAAAAGCATTGATACTAAGTAACATAGGCGGTCTTATAACTAAGAAGGAGAACGAAGTCAAATCCCTTCTAGACCAGTATATTAAAGCATGTTAACCCATGGTTATTACCAATTACCGAAAAATTGCATTGGTTATTTAAAAAATAATTATGTAACTGGGTTGTTTGTACAATCAATAAATAAAATAAAAAATAATATGGCATTTATTTACAATACTCCTAACTTGTGCATAAAAAAAAATCACAGATCTTTAATTCGACTATAAAAGAAATAATAAATTTGTACATTACTAAAACAAATATTCACAATGGATCTAACAAATCGTGCTAAAGATACAAATAAATTTACTAACTCATTGCACAATATGGTTACAAGTTCCAATTCCAAGGTATACAAACGGTACCATCGTCTAAAACTGAGTAATAGTTGCTTATATTCAATAGAATACCGTTGAGATTTCCCAGAACATCTTTATGCTCTAACAGACGATTACAACATGCAATCATTAGATCTGGAGTTACATTATCGGTTTTAATTAGATCTGTTAAACTTAACTCACTGATACATCGAGAGTGAATGGCACGTCGATATGTTTATTTCTACAAGAAAATATTGTCCATATAAACAAGCAATGCTTATTCAAAACTCACCTACCTTTTAAAATTTTGGCAATTTTTTCGGTGGCTTCTTCCATATTATCAGAAATAAAATTAACCAATAAAAATCCCGGACACGACGAAGGCGCTATGAATTGACCTGTTGGTGAAACCATAAGTGGCCCTGCTTCCCTAAACATTTAAAACACTTCAAAATCAATTAAAAGATCAAAATTATTCTGAACTTACGTTTCAATTACAATTTCATAATTTTCTAAGGACAACGGCCAAGAATTCGGATATGACTGCCGGCTCAAATAGTCACTCACGTTGGTTGTAAATTGCTGCAAATTTAATTCGTATTCATCTGCTAAAATTTTTGGCATAAATTTTCTGTAACAGTTTCCGCTGTAAAAATTGCACAAGCACAACAACAAATTTACCTTCGAACTACCTGGATGTTCCGTAAAACTTGAGATACAGATCTTTCAAAAGCTGGAATACGTAGTAACGCCTGGTCGTGTATTTTCACATTTTTTATGAACTGAAATTAATAATCGTGGTAGTGTTTTAAGTCGATTAAAAGCATAAATATTATGTACTAACATCTAACCAATTATGGCGCACTTCTTCCCTGCTCAACATAATGTGGCCTTCGAGATTAACTCCAGTGAAAGGTGCAAACACAAGAACTCGTCCTAGAACGTAAAAGTTTAATTTAACTTCAAAGATTTAATGCAATGCAGCTCAAACCTTTCAACAGGTACATAGGTTCTGGATTTTGTTCCACCATCGATTGTAAACTTTGTAAACAACCCCTAAAATGTTGTTCGTTCCATCCACACTCCCATCGAATTTCCAACAATCCCAATTCGTCTCTAAGATTTGTCATAAGTCTTATAATTTCCTCTCGAACCGGTTTGTAAGACTTACTTAGCTTAAGGGCAACTTTATGATTCTGATCTATCCAATTTTTGAGATTCAAAGCTTCTCGTGCTTTATCAATCGGATCTTTAAAATTGTGTGCTAAATCTTCCTCCGTGGTGTAGTAAAACGACGACTTTCGACTAGTTTCATCATTCTTAAATACTGAAGGTTTCGGCGTCGTTTTAAATCGTTTTGCAATTTTATCCACATATTCGGTGGAAAGATCACAGCTCTTTAAAATTTTTAAAACCGACCCTCTCAAGTCGTTTTCTTTCAAATTAATTTTGATCAAACGAAAACTGTCTACACACAAAAATAAAAGATAAATTATTTAAATAGGGAGGAAAAAATTTCGCACGCACCTCCTTTAAACTTCTTATCTCTTATATAAAACTGCAAGTTGCATGGCGTACCTTTCTTATTTGATTGAAGAGATTCGATAAACAAACTGAGTTTTTTTAAAGAGTTTTCGTTGGTGGACTAAAAATAACCATAAACATTTTGTAATATTTACGAAGGACGTCATACTCACGCGCTCGGTTGGATATTTACCAAATAAATCTGGATGAACAGAGAAATAAAATGGTTTCAAAGCAGTGGAAATTTCTGTAGATGTCATGCATCGTAGCCCTCCAAGAACTGTTATTAAATTTTGTGGCGAAACTGCCCTGCAAATAATCACACCGTATTTAACACGTTCGCGATTACTTATTAAATATTTCTAATTACTTCCTTCCTAAATTATGTAACATCTTGTAACATTTTTTTAAAAAAACTTCACTAACAATTTCCAAATGTCAAATCTTAAATTTGTAAACACCAAAGTTCAAATTTTAACAATCAAGTTCGCCAACCTTGAAATTTAAATAAAACGCATTGGCGAATTTTTTAAAATTTTTTAGCATTAATTATTCAAATAAGGTGCAGAAACTGCAAATTATGATAGCAGAAACGATCAGGATACCATTATGTGTTATCTTATCTATTGCAAACAATTAAAGTAATCAATGCACTACTGCAGTAAATTATTATACAGGTTTATTATGTAGTTACTTCTTATCTCCTACTTGATGATTTCAATATCTCATAATACTTTGAGTAGCCGATTATGAAAATCGTAATCTTTACCGTTGGTAAATATCGAAATTTTGAAACACACTGTATGTGTTTGTGGTTGTCAACCTGTTGTCAAACAAGAACAAACGTTTAATTAACATAACCTTGAATTTGTGATAAAAATTGAAATAAAAAATAAGGCTGAATCTTTAAACCCATTAAGATGAAACGTTTTTACGAACCTGATAATGAAGAAGCTGGAAATTTGGCTAAGAAAGGTAATTGTGTATTACTCAAATATTTTAACGGTTTTGAATCATGGTTAATAATTTTCAGCTGCTTTAGTTCCACGAAACCCTGAACCAAATGGATATTCGTTGCTTAACACTTATTCCGTTGGTAAAAGTCAACCAAACGATCTTGTAGAGCTTGCTATGGATATCGATAAGGTATGAATGTGTTTTCATTGCTGCAAAACGGTTTTTTTTATTGAAGTTAAATGGAACTTTTCCCTAAAATTGCTTTATTCACCTAATGAAACTGTTTTCCATTGTATTTTAGATAACTATTTATCTCTAACAGAAATTGTTTTTAGGCCGATTCCTTTGTTTATGCAAATGCATGTAACAAATTGCAAGTAATTTCACAACAAGTAAGTTCAAAGATAATTATTCCCCCTTTCAGTGTTGTAACATTTGATCATTTTAGATACGCCACTTGCAAAAAACAGCACAAAATGTTTTAATTGAAACAAAAAAGAACATGGCTTTGCATCATGCTGCTTGCAATTTTGTTAAAGTTCCCGGGGAACATCTACCACATGTACGAAAGGACACCAACCCAAAATTACTTTAGCATATTGTCACCACAGGTAAGTGACAACTTGTTTGTTTAAAATTTTGAGGTAACTTGAGGGAATTTATAGGAATGGATCAAGTGCCCTCATAAACATTTAGGATCGTTTAGGTTGGAACATGATCAATCTTGGACGCCTATAGAAAATATCGAGGGGAAAGACGAGGAACTTTCTTATTTAAAAAAATTCTTGCCTGGCAGTGAATGTAACGATTTACTTAGGTTGCAGAATAATTCAATGGAAATGTAATAAATCAAATGATATGTAAATAATTTTGTAAATAAATTTTATTTTAAACCATTACGACTGAATGGTGGTCGGGTATTCCACCAAAAGCTGGTTCTCTTGAAGGTGGCTAGACCTGTCCACTCTTGAACATTGGGTATAGAAGAAAAGACTAATACTGCACTTGATAGAAACAAAATAGTACCAGAGCTCTTACGATTCCAAAAAAGGTACAAATTTGGCTTATTTCGTTTAATCTCTACAATCAAGTTTATACAGAAAAATGATGTCACTTCTGTATAGATCATCATATGCGCACTTTATAAAAAAGTAGTTAATTAATTACATCCACTACTTTACAATTTTTCAATTACTAATTTACAATACACAATAAAAAACAGTGTTCACTACGTGACGCTAGTACGATGCGCTAAAAAAATTAATTTTCATTATTAAAACTACAAAATATTCCTTTTAGTACTCACTTGCATGCGGTATTCTTAAAACTTCATTATCACGAACCGTCACTTCATGAGTTTGATCTCTAAAAGTATACACTACTAACAAACTCTTGTCTTCACCAACTGCAGGGTCGAAAAACCCTGGCATGTGACTCTTTGATTGTTCGTACAAAACCAAATTACTATTTTTCACTAAACATTGAATTGGAATTGTTACATCTATCACTTCTGTGCCTGCAGTAGCAGCACTATAATCGTTTGTTGTTTCCGTTACTAATTTTCCGTACAGAGCTCGAACTATCAAGAGTCCTTTTTTTGCTACTTCTTCGTCGTGTATACGAGCATAAGTAGCCGACATCAGTTCAATTGCAGCCTGTGCTTCCTTACGTTTCTCTAACAATTTAGTTTTATTTAATTGTTTTTGTTTTTCAAGCTTAATCGCTTGCTGCTCTTTTTGGAAAGGCTCTACAATTCCGTTTTTAACGAGAACGTACACAACTAAAGGAACAACTGTAGCGTAAAATACTGCGGCAGGAACGACTTCTTCACATAAGTGAATTGGAAAGGAATATACTTGGTTTGCACGATTTAATCTGGAAATTAAAATTTTTGAAGCAGAACATTATTAAGATACAATCATAGCTTACTTAATTTTAAGTTTGACACCTGTAGGCACTCCAATAGCAACAGCGGCGGACAACCAACTATGTTTAGAAATCTTCTTTTCGGCACCATACTCAATAATTCCACCAAATGTACCCCCTCTACAATGTTACAGTTAGAATGGCACAAAAATAAAACTACCGCCCAGTACTTAACAGAAAGTTTAAATCGAAGCTCCCGATTGATCATCTTTTTAGTGTAACTGAACGACACGTATGAACTGGGCACTCCAATTTGAACGGCAAAGTTGTACAATCCAAATTCGGTGTCTCTTACAACGGAAGTTGAAACTAGCGACCTTAATCCACCGTTATAGGTGAAATATCCAACCGAATGTTTGTCGATTTGCATTGCAAGTGCTGCAAAGAAAAATAATCATTGACGAGGAAGTAAACAAACGTCGAGATTTTACTTGACATTATGCCGGGTCTAATTCCTTGGTGGGTGAATTGAAGAATTGTGCCTCCGTTCCAAAAAAATCGCTTATTAAGTGTCCTAAATGCTTTTAATGATAATGCAGGACCATTACCTAGAAAAAAAGAAGTAATTTAGTTGGGCTTAGCCAAAACCCAATTTGGGGTTGCAAGAGATTTGCAGTCTCTATAATTATAGTGGTAAGGATTCAAGTTGTCTTGCAGACCTAGCCCACAAGATTTTGTGTACACAGATTTGGACCGACTGAAATACGCAGAACCTAGCGCACTTTTATCAGTTTAAATTTGATTAATTGAAATTTTGATTGGCACTTCTTTTTTAATGTAAATATTTAGTAATCTAATTAATTCCATGGTGTTATCTAATTACGGAATTTATAATTTGTCTCACAAGCTGTGCGAAAATGCTGTAGATAATCTTCATTATAGTGAAGATACAGATGGTTTGCTCTGGTGGTAGGGGTTTCAGACTTTGGATTTGAGGGTCGCTCTGGGAGAATGTGTAATATTATAAGACAGAAAAACAGGTCAACCTATAGTTATTAAATACGATTGTTACACTGGTAAACTTAGACAATTGAGCTAGTTGATTGGTCCATAGTTACCCAATCCTACTTTTTGATGAGTGATTCAGTGAGGAATTCGTTCGTATTGGCAAGAAGCTAACCAACAGAGGTCTTTTTTTTAATTTTTAGAATAAACGCTTACCAGCCAGCACTTCCACTTCTCCCCAACTTCTATGAGAAAAAATATGTCGCCAACTTAAGTTAATAGCACCATTTCCTGTTCCATTTCGTGTCTGCAATTGACCACCCAATGTGCAAGTATCTTTTTGTGTTAAAGGTAACTCAACAGATTGATTAAAATTCATTCCAGAAATTTCAATATTTGGTAACAAATTTGATTGCTCTCTGCAAAAATAAAAATTCAAAGAAAATGAATATAACCTCATCCGCTGTAATGGTTACATGTCAAAATCGTCATCTAATTCAATATCATCAATATAAGGGTTGAACATATCGGTAGCATTAATATTAACAGTAATTGCTCCATGAGGATTTGTTCTTTGTTGTTTGAGTCTTTCGGCACGTTCTTCTGCAAGCTGTTCATATTCGGCACGTATTTCTGCTGGCGTTTTTGTACGTTGTACAATTTCCCAACCTTCAGTCTCTAATCCTTTAATTCCTAAACTATCATATATTGCTCGATGATGAGGATCCGACAAAACTAAAAGAAATAAAATTATTGTACAAATTTAGTAACACAAATTTTAAAGTACCTTCGTATGCCTTCTTAGTTCTGTTAAACAGCACTTCGGCTTTCGCCTTCTTGGTTGGATCGATGTGTTTGTCAGGGTGGTACACACGACTGAGGTTTCGGTATGCATTGCTAATTTCTTCTTTTGTGGCCTAAAGTAAAGACAAGAAGAACTTTGAGGTTATCTAAAAAATTACATAACTTACGTTTTTGGAAACGTTCAAGAAAGCGTAATAGTCTTCGTTCACTACTAATATTTCGTCGTCCGAATCAAAATCCATTTTTGTATCAACAAAATAAATCCAATTTTTGAAGAGGTGTCATGTGCTGAACGTGACAATTCAAATTATGTGCGGGACTATTCGACTTTAAAATCTAAAAATTAGTCTACAATTTGTTGAAACTTAAATTTTGAATAATCCTGCAAAATAGAGTATAAATTTGCTAAAAGTTTTTAAAGAAAATTCTCTATATTTCCGATATTTCGGCTCACTGGATTACCGCTTCAAAGCAGTGGCGTATGACGAAATTATGTAACATTGTCAATGGTTGCATTAATTGTATTTTTCAGTGAGAGAAACGGTGCATTCTCAATAATAAAGTTAGAATTTATTAAGAGAAACGCGAAAATATTATTATCAGATTTCATTAAAAAATATTTAAATTAGTTTCCTAAACTTATGTTTCACCGTGTATACGATAAACATTGCCAACTGTGTTTCTAACCTTAAATATAAATAATATATCTTAAATGTTATGCGAAGAAAAATTTTGTTAGAAAAATAAAAAGTGAATTTTCAATCTTGCAATGGCTTCAGGTTCCGAATCGGATAACGATTTTCACCACGGCAGTCCGTCAAGTCAGGGGCCGGCGCCAACTCCAGGTTATGGGTTAGACCGATCCGCCTCAAATTCGCCCGATTTTTCTCGAAAATCGCCTGAACGTGCTCGCAAATCTGCAAGCAGGTCAGTCCGTTCTGCAAGCGGCAGTAGATCGGGATCAGGATCACCAGCATCTCGACGATCACATTCGACACAATCCAACAGATCACGATCTGTAGATTCTAATCGTTCACAATCCAGACCAAAATCACGTTCGCCAAGTGCCGGATCGGATAAGTCTGGTTCGCAAAGATCACAAAGTCCAAATTCAAACAAATCAAATCGGTCGAGAAGTGCTAGCTCCGAGAGGTCACGATCTAGTGCTGGTTCCAATCGGTCTCGTTCTCAAGGATCAGCCAGATCACGTTCTGGATCCAAAAATTCAAATCGTTCACGATCTGGATCTAAAGAGAGTAGAACCTCGCATAGATCGGGTTCTGGATCGCAGAGGTCGAGGTCTGGATCTCGTCGGTCAAGATCCGGTTCGCGTCAATCAAGGTCTGTTTCTCGAGGTTCCGCAAGGTCACGTTCAAGTTCTAAAGGATCTGCCCGCTCAAGGTCCAATTCCCAAGCGTCAAATAGATCAAGGTCAGGCTCTCCAGCTTCCAATAGGTCCAAAAGTGTTGAATCAAATAGATCTAGGGCGAGTAAATCAAGAAGCAGGTAAGAAATGAATTTAGATCTTTTTTTAAATAAAATTTTTATAATAATTAATATTCAGGTCCGGATCGCGGGGGTCAAGATCAGATCGTTCCCGTTCCAGATCAAAGAGTCAGCAAAACCAATCTCACAATAGCAAATCCAATAGCCCACAACTACAAATTGACGCAGAATCAGATGGCGGTAGTCCTTCCAGCAAACGTAAAAGAGAGAGTTCGGTCGAATCGGTTGTGGTCAGAAAGAAAAGTAAGGTGATTGATACGGACAGTGAAGAAGAAATTGAAACTGTAGTTGAAACAAAAGAACCAACAGAAGAACAAAGTCGTGTGGCTTTGTTCGGAGACGCTGACGACATCAGTAGTGAAGAAGAAGCCGAGGATAAAAACGACCGTAGAAGTGAAAGGGACAGTGGCGATGAACGGAACGCCAATCGGGATCTGATAATGAAAATGAAGCGCGTCCGGTCATAGAAGATGTAATATTTAATTGTTTTCTTTTACAAAAATTACATTTTGGTATGTTTTAGGACGAAGAGAAAGAACCGGAACCTGAACCGATACCAGAAACAAGAATTGATGTGCAGATACCTAAAATTAGTTGCGATTTAGGAAGAGATATTCATTTTGTAAAGTTACCCAACTTTTTTGTCAGTTGAAACGCGTCCTTTTGATCAAGAAACATATGAAGATGAAATTGACGAGGAAGAAACTTTGGATGAAGAAGGCCGGGCGAGATTGAAATTAAAAGTGGAAAATACAATCCGTTGGCGTGAAGATATTGACAAGGAAGGTAACACGATTAAAGAATCAAATGCAAGATTCGTTAGGTGGTCCGATGGTTCCCTCTCCCTTCATTTGGGTTCTGAAATTTTTGACGTGTACAAGCAACCTTTACAGGTAAAGCAAGCATTGTAACAGAGTGGTGAACAACTAATAAACAATTTTTTTAGGGTGACCACAATCACTTGTTTATTCGTCAAGGTACCGGTTTACAAGGTCAAGCAGTGTTCCGAACCAAATTAAGTTTCAGACCTCACTCCACCGAGAGTTTCACCCACAGGAAAATGACACTGTCGCTTGCCGATCGTTCCCAAAAAAGTGTCGGGTATTAAAATCATATCGCAGGTTGGAGTCGATCCCGATAAAGACAGAAAGATGCTTCTCAAAGTAAGGTCTTGACGATTGTTCTTGTTCTAGTTCTTATGGTTTTTTTTTAATAGGAAGAGGAACAGAAATTGCGTCAGCCTGTTAGGACAACCAAGCCACGGAAACGAAGCGAAGGAGGAACTCGTGCCCACCACCGTGAGAGTTTTCGCGAAGAAGAGGGTAGTGATGAAGAAGGTACAATTTCTCTTAATGCGATTAAAAATAAATACAAATCTGGGGTTTCTACTGCAGCACAAAAGGTAAATCATTTTTTAAACCTAATTTAGTCACTTCTTAATTTTCGTTTTTGTGTTAGGTGGTGCCATTTATTCGACAGATGAAGATGAGTCCGATTTTGAAGCGAGAAGAAACAGAAAAACTGATAAAGCTAAAGTTTTGCAAGATTCTGAATCTGGTGAAAGCGATTAAAGTATTACATTATATATTTTGTAAGTGTAAGGTTCAGATTTTAAAGGAATTGGAATTTTTCGACAGGATTAGTTCTTAATATTGAAAAAATTTAATTAAGACTGAATAAAAACTTTTCCAATGCAGTGATGAAAGGAGAACATTATTAATTTTATTAGTTCACCCCTAACCTTGAAGTAATGGAAATTATATGGTAAGTATTTGGAAATCTGATATGTATCACATCCACGTACTCCTTTATGGGTGGGTAACTTTTCTCCCAATTTATGTGTTATATATTTTAATTTCAGTTTATTTGTATTTTTATTGCACTAATTATATTTCAATATAAGCTTGGTGTCATTTAAGGTTTGCCATATACACTGGCGGCAATATGAAATGCCTGGGTAACACTGGCGAGCAATGTTCGATATAAATCGAGTACTATCGACTCTAAATTTTTTAAAAATGACATTTTTATTTTACCATAATAAAGTCCCAATAAAGTACTCCATTTATTCGACAGATAAGATATCCTTTTGAAAAAAACAGAAATTAAAGCTAAAGAAATTCGAATCTGGTGAAAGCAAATTAAAGTATTAATTATAATTTAAGTAATGTAAGTTTCAGATTTTAAAGGAATTGGAATTTTTAAGGATTATTCTTAATATTGAAAAATTTAATTAAGATGAATAAAATTTTCCAATGCAGTAAAGAAACTTTTAATTTTAGTTTTTACCAACCTTGAAGTATGAAAATTATATGGTGGTTTTTGGGAAATCTGTGGTATCACTCCACGTACTCTTTGTGGTAATTTTCTCCCAATTTATGTTTAAAATTAGTTATTTTATTTTATTGCAAAATTTAATTTCAATAAAGCTTTGTCATTTAAGGTTTTAACATCGCAATTGAAATCCGGGTAACATGGGAGCAATGTTCATAAAATCTACAATTAAATTTTTAAAAGGGCATTTTATTTTCATAATAAACCCCAATAAAGTATCCCTTTCAGTTAAAATTTTTAAATAAATTATATTAACCCAAAGAAATAAACTGTTTTAAAAATTTGGTTAATTTAAGAATGCAAATATTTTTAAAAACGCATAAAAAATATTTTAGGGTTAAAATTTATTAAACAAAAATACAATAGCAATAAACCGTAATACTTGTGTACCACCTTGCTTTCTAATTACACATTGTATTTGATCACTTAACTTTTGTGGTTCACCAATTTATTTTAAACAAATTTTATCATTGCAATAATTCGGGTACTTTGGAAGTAACCCCACTGACGTTTCATAACACTACAAACTCATTAGATTTAAATCTGCACTGTTTCGGGTCATGGGATCGATGCTTTGCACGATAGATAAAATAATGAGTTTAATTTGGAATTCAATAATTTATACCTCAAAATGTGAAAAAATGTTTGTATAATCAATGCGTCTAATTTAATAAATAATCTTAATTGATTCACATAATACATTAAATTGCCAATGTCCGTGGAAAACCTGCCAATATACCCAGTTTTATGCATAATGGTAATAGTAATTTTCTTAACATTCTCCATGAAAATTAAACGTTTCTTTCCGTCATGATTAAAGCATAATTTTGAATTCATTGAAAATTCAACATTCGCATTGATAATTTAAATTGAAAACTGGTCATTATCTTTTTAGAACGGTTCCATCATAAGCATATCCGATTGATGTAAGACCAGATCTCAGATTTTACTTCAATGTAAATTCATGTGTTTTCTCAAGTTGTTACAGTCAAGATTATATTGTTTTTATCACAGTATGTATTAACACTGAGCAAACGGGTTTGAACCGCGACTTACCGCGTCGTAGTCAACCTGTGTATGCTTCACGCTATACTGCTGGTCATTATATCTTTCCTTAATTCTCTTCAAGATTTAAATCGATTATCTAAAATGTTTCACCGCATTATTCGATTTTGGGCTCTCGTTGTCTTCCTCAGTGGTTTTCCTCTAGGGAGAGGATATACGGTGTCGGTAACTTTAAATTTTTCTAATAATCTACCCACAGTTCTTCTATCGCATCTAATCTGCTTACTTATCCACGTAAAACTTTTTCCTTCATTCTGGAAAAAAAGAATTTTTCGTTTTGTAAATTTGTCAACATTTTGTTTCCTGGCATTCTTTCTTACTGTTCACTTAAAACTAAATATTTCAACCCTACAAATTACAATAATAATGTAAAATGTGCAGATTAGTTATTCAGGTAGTTTTAGGGGTCCTATGGTTAAATTTAGAACCGTTAGCATTCGATTTATAACGAACATTAGTCGCCAGTGTTAACCGGGCATTTCATATTGCCGCCACTGTAGTATTACAATCTTGGAAAGCTTGACCTTGACTTGACCTCGTCGTAACTATCTTTCATGGGGAGAGAGAAATTTATCTAAAATTATGTAAAAGATTTCTTTATTAAGAGATCACACCTTAAAATTACTAAAATAAATAAGCTAAAAAATTGTAAAAAAATACTCTTGAAGTTACAAAATCACATCACAAAATTGGAAGAAACTTAATTCTGTCCCTACTTCATTCCTATGTAAAGAAATTTTCTTTATTAATAGATCAAACCTTAAAATAATCACCAAAAAAGCTATTTTTTCGAGTTACAAAATCACATCACAAAATCATAAGAAACTTAATTGGGTCACTTATTTCAAGAGGGAAATTTGAAGAAGTGGCCCAAACATTAATGGAAAAACAACTACAGTAGAACCTCAATTATCCGGGCCGACTGGGACCGTGCTCTGCACGGTAAATTGAAAAGCACGGATAATAATAATTGACGTTTTTTGTTAAATTATTACAAAAAAAATACACTAAACAGCTTTGTATGTTTAATGGTGTATTGTATGTATGGTGTTTGTATGGAAGATCTAAGTGCAGCTCTGAAGTAAGCATAAATTCTATACATTTGATTTCACATAGTATACTATTAAAGTTGCGAATATCCACGGATAAACCGCTGGCGCCGCACGCATAATAATCTGACGGTAATCGATGTATAATGCGCCCACGGATAATCAGGGTTCTACTGTATTACAAATGAAAATATTTTTGTCGATATAGAAATCATGAATAAGCAATAATTAATTCACAAAATCAGGCTATTTGAGCTTTAAATTATGAATAATTTTGAAAATACAAGAAGGTCTATCATTTACTTCTAGAATTTCAGGATTGCAGCAACAATATTTTATTTAATTTAATGTGTAACTTTTTTCAAGTTTTGAAAAAAAAGTTGTTTGTGTATTTTCTTTCTTGCCGCCCGTTGTCAACATTTTCCTCTTGAAATAAATCACCCTATTAATTTGGTCCTTACTTCCCACCCATGTATAAAGATTCCCTTTATTATTAAATTAAACGTAAAACCTTAACATTATTAAAATAAATAAGCTTTAAAAAAATCTTTTAAAATTACAAAATCACATCACATCAAAATTGGAAGAAATTTAATACTGTAGTACTTATTTTTATCTATGTAAACAGATTTGTTTAATACGAAAGGTCACATGTTAAAATTAATAGAATAAATAAGCTAAAATAAAAAACTTTGTAAAAAAACTTTTGAGGTTACAAAGTTGCATCACAAAATTGGAAGGAAATATTGTGTTTATTTAGAACGATGTACTTTCATGTGAGTCGTTAAAGTTCCACTTTGAGCAAACGCTTGTCCACAAACACTGCATATATACGGTCGTTCTCCGGTATGAGTCGAATGTGCTTCTTAAGAGTTCCCTTAACGGCAAAACATCTCCCACACTCAACACAACTGTAAGGTTTTTCTCCACTATGTATACGCATGTGAATGATGAGGCGACCACTTTGATTAAATCGTCGGTTGCAAATTTTACACTGTATTGGCTTTTCGCCTGTATGGGTGCGAATATGTGCAGATAAATAACCCGATTGAGGAAAGTCTTTACCGCAAATTTTACAAATATGTGGTCGTTCTCCTGTGTGGGTACGGATATGTGTCATTAGGGTTCCAGGAGCAGCAAAACTTTTTTCGCACATTTTACATTTGTAGGGCTTCTCGCCGGTATGAATGAACGAATGAATTTTTAAATACGACATTTGAGCAAAGCCTTTGCCGCAAATGTTACACAGGTACGGCCTTTCCCCAGTATGAATTAATTTGTGTCTTTCCAAGTTGCTATGAAATCGAAAAGTTTTCTTACAAATGTTGCAAGTAGTGGGCAAATTGCGTTGTTTTATTATTCCACTTTTATTTTTTTTGTATTTTTCATGTTTCACATTTTCGTTATTTACAGACACTTTGTGTGATAGCAAATGACGCTTTAGCATGGATTGAGTGCTGAACCTAAAAAAGCAAACGTTGAACAAATGTGTTATTAATAATTTGTTATTAAACTTACTGTTTCCTGCAAGTTTCACATTTGTTAGTTTTATCGTGTAGTTTGGCCATGTGATGTCTGTATTCTCCTAAACCTAAGCAGAGAGTTTTACATTCCTTACATGGGTAAACTTTTTTCGTTTGCTGTACTTCTTTAAATTTTTTTCGAACTTTGATCTAAAAAAAAAAACTTCAATAATTAAAATTTGGAGTAAGTAACTCTGAAAACCTATCAACATTTTCTGTTGTAACTTTATTGAATAAAACCTTGATTGCGATATTTCACATATAATAAAAATTGAAAACGGCAAAATAAAAAGTAAAATTACTTCCGAGCTCCATTTTAAATTATTTTCTAATGAGACTGCACTTGCAAAAACTTACCCCAAGTTTTGAACAATCTATCAAGTGAAAATTTCAATTCTGTTTCTTCCCTGTTTATTTTTATGACAAAAATATTCACTAGAATTCAAATTACCTTTTGTTGAGATTCCTCTTCATAGGTTTCCTCCTTTTTATCTGCATAATTTCCTTCGTGGACAGTATCTACAACGCGATAACAATTTAAAACCAGCCTCGTACTTCAATTATAAAAATAACATATTTTAATATATCAGTTGTTCAATTATGTTTAGATTTTAAATTATTTACAGGGCGCACTTATTTTCAAGTTCAGAGCAGAGAATATCATACAGTATTTTTCTTCATCGTGTGGTTCTTGTCAGAAGCGTCGTAACCCAATTTGGCCAAAGCCAAGATGAATAATTTACTAGAAAGTATAATTCATGGGGTGGTTTCTTTTGTTGTCGTGGATGTTGGACTTTTTTGATCACAGCAAGCTGGATTCGAACTGCAAGCTTACGCTTCTTAGTCGACCCGTGTATGTTTCACTCTATACTGCTGGTTATCAGTATCAATACAGTATAAGAGTATAATATATCATTCTACTGTGCTATTACTAGAACAAGAAGCGACACTCTCGACCATTTTGCTGGCGAACCAAACACGAACCTGTGTCAATAGACGATGGTAAAAAATTTTTGTGAGATACGGCCGTCGTCGATAAGCAATTTGATGAATTATGCTGGGAACAGGGGGTCGCTTCTTGACTCGTTTTTGGGTTTAAACATACACATTTGTTATACCAGTAGCTAAAGGGTTAAAGTAATTTGTAACAAAATTGTGGAGTATTCTAAAAATAATTCAAATAAGTTGAGAAATCTGTCAACATAAAATGGAAGGTAGAGACTGGAGGGTCTGGGAGCTATGGAATACCCTCCAATATATGTCATAATTCCTAAAACCCATGGCTTAATCCTTGCGGTTAACGATGATAAATCTATTTTGTATTTTCTTTTGATTGCCATTAAGAACTTAAATCTTACATTAACTTACAACTTCATCACAAACAAAAAGAACATGCCTGAGAATTTTATATCTGCCGATTTCAAACAACTTGTTGCAAAGGTAAAACATATTTTACTTAGTTTTTAGTTACTTGTGCCTGTAACTGCTCCATGTTTGCAAACAATACAAAATCAAATACTTACCAAAATTTTGCCAATTTAAATCGTTTTTAACTTTGCAATCATCTTCGATTGAGACACCGCCATTGTAACCTTCCATCTTGACTTTTTCGTTACACTCTTTTACGTTATAATACAAATCCAATTCCACGCCATCCGAAGCAGGTACAACCATTTGTAAATAATCATTCAACGTTCGATTCGAATTTTCACACAACGTTTTAAACCAGAAAGCCCTGTGCATTTCTTGGGCACAATTTAAACAAACTTGTTCGGGAAAACCATCGCCTTTGTTGATCTAAATTTAAATACGATTTTAATTGCAGTTTCACTGCAACACACCAAACTAACCTGAAGAGTGGTGAAAGACATCAGAACCTCCGAAAGCGGTATTTGCTGTTCCATAACCGATTCGACCGTGAAGATCGATTTCATATTTGCCTTGGCATCCAAACAAGTACGACACACGTTGGAATATTTAATATTGCAATTATCGAAAGACATTTTTAAAGAAAATTTAATTATTTATTTACATCGATCCCACTCTCCGGAGAAGTTTTTTCACCACTTGACGCTAGATGGCGCTATAACATTCAGTGGCGTATCTCAAGATCAACAAAAACTAAAGAAAACCAAAAATAATTCTCAAACAAAAACAAAATTTATTGTATGGAGGTACAAGTAAAATTATTAACATATTTAAAAGTGAAAATATATAATATAATATATAGATTATAACAAATATATACAATAAAATGACCAGCAAAATAAAACATAAGTACCCTTACATACTAAATGTTACGTTCATCTTAAAACATTTAAAATTATCACGCTTAATTCGTAAGGCACTACATGCAATTAAAATTTTAGTTAGATCAAATTTATTCGTAGGTAATAAATTTATAACTAAAATTAAGTTTTTTCTGTACTTTTCTTTTACTACTAAAAAAACATTCAAAATGCAAGAAAGAGTTAAATTTATAAGGCAGTAACTTGCATTGCACCATCACACGACATGTAAGTAATTTTTTGTTCGTTTTGTGTACGTATCAATTTTTTTCATAACATTTAACTTTGTGGAGAAAATTTTATGTTAAGCAACACTTTGTTTTGATATTTTAATCTTCCCAGTTTTGTGGTCGAGTTTAGGTCCCTGATTGATGGAGAAAGTCTTCTTTGATGATATAATCAGAAGATTAAAGATACCAAATTTAACCATCGTCAAAATTAAGTCAAGAAACTATTTCATTTGGGAGGCAGCCGAGGGTTAATTTTGAATAGATTATCAAACGCTAACTACGATAAAAAATATAAATGCAAAATTTAACAAGAAAAAATCTGAAACATTTTAACTGGTAACAAAAACATATAACTGTGTGAGAACATATTTGAGTTAGTTTGCACTTAAGTTAGAAAAATATATTAATTGGCTTTGCACTTGCATATCACGAACATAATATTGAGCAAACAATAATTAAAGCTGACTTTGATTGCCAATATTTCAAGTAGACGAAGCTGCCTGTCTCGCTTCTTCGGGTAACTTTTCTGGTTTGGACAAAATGTCTGTCTTTGTGCACAGGTACTTGAGCGAAATCAAAACAGCTAAAATGAATCGTTACAATTTTTTTTCCATTTCAAAACAGGAGACTTACATGGTCTGAGATCACCGAGGGTGCAGTGTTGTTCGACCCAGTGTAACGTAGATCTGTACAAGTCTTCTAAACTCGAAGTGGATACAAAATTGTTGAAGGACGTTAAAAGACTTCTAAATAATAAACTGAACTGAAAAAAGGTTAGGAAAATAAGTAATATAAAAATTTAACAACTTGATTTAAAAAGGATACGATCCAAAATTTCCAATCTTCCATGGTCCTTTTTTTGACGTAGTTATCAAACATTTCCTGTATTTTACTGTCCCTTTGTCTCGAAACAGGAGCTCCTGTTGCAGGTAAAAGAGATTGGCAGTTACTGGAATAAAAAAAGTTCTACCCTCAATAAGAAACCACATCAAAATATCTATTTAAGCAGTAAGTTTAGTGCAATATCCCTCAGTATCAGGACGTAGAATATTGAATATTTAAAAGAAATATTTCATACCTTACAGACTAAACTTATATTCCTGAAGTAATTAAAAATACTGGCCTACCTAATAGAAGTGTTAAGTGCATCGATTTGTTGTCGTAAACTATCCATTTCTTCTTTTAACTGATTCCTTTCCTGCTGTAATTGCCTAATGTATTCGGCTCCTTTTTGTAACATTGCAGCTTTACTTAACTTGGCACTAGAATTTTGATTTAAGTGCGGTATGAGGGAATGTATCATATCAAAGCCGTTCTTTATATTATATCTTCGTTTTTGTTCTGCGTGGATGTGTCCAACCCTCCTTTGATCTTTGTCTCGTGTAGGAGAACCTAAAATTCCTTGTGGCGAAGTCGGACACGATCCAATTCCATGCGAGCTCGAAGGACTGGACGCATTTGAACCGCTCAAAAGTAACTACAAAAAGAAAATTAACTATGAACCTTAACTAAAACTTACGTTATTACGGGATCAGTGCCAGAAGAAACAGAAGAGATTAGATGACCCGAAGAAGTAGCTTGAGGTTGATTAATCAACGACATTGTCGAGTTATCATCTGTTATACTTGAACAACTTGCAGATCTTTCGGATTTTATGCTTACATTCGATGCTTGTTGAAAAACGTTCTGGGTATCTACAAGAATAAAAAATAGAAAAATTTCGTTAGGTTGTGCATAAGAATATTTACTATTTGTGAGTAACTGAGTGAGAAGAACACTGTTTGCTGGCGTTACTAAAGATGGATCACTTATGGCACTTATGAGTGGAGGTCTTTTAATCGGCTCACGTGACATCGATATTGATCGTTGTCTGTTTGTTTTGCGAACTGAACGTCCACTATTTTCTAACTTGTCTTTCTACAATATCAAATTAAGTTTGAAATAATCGTAATTAAAAAATCAGACTCACTTCAACTTTTTCAATTGCAGGTTTAACTTGCATGCTTGAACTGCTAGCTTGACTGTGAAGATGAGATCGTGATTGTGACTTGTAATTGTTAGAACTTGGTGATGTGAATTTTAAATTGGGAGTCGTAGTAGTAGGACTTGGAAATTTGTAACCCCGCGACAATTGTTGATTGGTATCACAAATTTGTGGTGATTTAAATGTTTGTTGTTGAATTGGCACTACAAATTTGTTATTTGTTTTCAAATTCATAAAATACGATTAAAAATACATACACTGAACACGATTTTCAACATTACAAATGTCAGATAAACTATAGTTTGAATATATGGCATCTGGTTTATTGTAAGACATTTTTTTCATTGTTTTGTTGGCTTTTGAGATCACGGGTAATTGATACACAGAAGTTTGAGGTTGTTGCGGCAGGTATACGTCTACGGGATGAATCATCATCTCGTTTGTGTAAGTCGGTAGCTGAGGACCTGTGTCTCTTATCGGAACCGATTTTTCCATTACTTGAGGTTGAGCAGGAGGATTAAAATTATTTGTTGCGTTCATCTATAAGCACACAAATCAGTTTAAGATTTTTTTTCTCAAAAAACCTGTACATTTGGGCCAAGAAGATCAAGGTCTGTGTAGCACCAGTTTGCGTTATGTTGTCTATACAACGACTCGACGCCATTTTCTTCAGGTACGGGGGGTAGCTTCACAGAAAACAATTCTTGTAAAGGTTCAAATGTATCCATGTAATCATCCAAATTTGGTTGCAACGGACCCAAACTTGGTTGAATAAAATCGGCAAGCCCAGCTTTAGCTAAAAACGACAATCGCATTTTTTTTTCACAAATATAAGTATTAACACAATTTTACCAATTTCTCTGCTATCAGGAAAAACAAATGGCTGACTTGAAATTGTTGAAAACAGTGTATCGCTCATTAGTCCCAAATAATCTTCATCCACCATCATGTGCATACTGTCGGAACTTTTGAAGGCAGTATGCCTGTAATCTCATCCAATCTGCTTAACTAAAATATAAGAATTAGGCCAAATATTTTTTAAATTATAATAGCACTCACCGTATCCATTGCATCTTTTACGTGGCCCAAAACGTGAGTACGATGAAACATACGCCATTTTTTATATTCTGCCGTAACTGCCGCTAGTTTCCGTTTCCAATACTTTCCTTCTAGTACAATCGCCTACGACATTGACAAATTAAGTTTGATAAAAATAAATTTAAGCATTCTAATAATCTCGCATTCTTAAAAGTTGACTCTTTATCCGAGTGACATATTTATCGCTTTTTCAGATTCTACTTTTCATATTGGTATAACTTGAGCAAATATTGATAATAAGAATAATATTTACAAATGTAAATTAATACGATTATAATTCTTTTAGCAGATTTTAATTTTCAGCTAATTTAAGAAGTCAAATATAAGTAAGAAATCTTAAAAATTCTACATAATTTGTCAACATTTAATATTCTTCTTTTTCGATAGTGAGACACTGGGGGATATTCCATACCCCCTCGATTCCAGAGTCCCCGGTTGTTATATTATCTTTTATCAGAAATAAAATAAAGATTTCAGCATATTATCTGCTAGGCCATTGCTATGACGACATGATATATTCAGTCACATTGCCAACATCTTTAATGCAGATTTCTTCACTCATAGTTATCTTCAAGTTAGCAAACTTCAGGTTAAATTGACGAAATAACCAATCACACAATAACAAAATAAATCAATCATCTGATTGGTTATTTCGTTAATTTAACCTGAAGTTCGCTAACTTGAAAATAACTATGAGTGAAGAAATCGAGCATAAGTAATAGAAAATCACCCACCAGATTTTCAGCAAACGACAGCAAATATGACTTTGGATTTCATGTTAAAATGCAGGTACTGTCTGATCTGCATTGGAAAAATCAGCTCGATAAAGGATATGTATGACTATGCTCTTGTAGTTCATAGTGTCATGAAAACAAGACAAAACAGAGCCTGCACTGAAATTTGCACGCCAATGTTTAAATTCGTAATTAGTAAGTTCTATTTTAATTCGAATCCCTTCATAACAGTTTAGAACAATTTGCAGTATGACATGTTATTACCAAAATTGACAGAACATTTGAACTATTCAACATCGAATGTAATGATTTAATAATTAGTTTAGAACTTTTTATACTACAATTTTAAATTATAAAATGGATAAATTTATGACATGATCTGTGCAATTAATGAATTTAACTTGAGAAATCGAAATTGTCAATGACATAAGTTGTCAGACTTGATATATAAGTTGAAACTCAAGTATAATAAATTTTATCAAAATTACATACATTGAGAATAATTTGTTAGATATAGTGAGAACTTCGTGATTATGAACTGCATTAACGATCAAAGTAAGTTACATGCATAATATACCATATACCATCGAATTTGATGATAATCGATTTAGTAATAGTTAATTCACTGCAAATATGTTGTCAATATATGACATTGTAATTATAATTTAACTTGTACGAAACATTCACTAAGTGGCAATTTATCAATGAATTACAGATTGTAATATAAATTCAATTGCAAATAACAAAGTACTTAAAATGTACAGCTTAAATTGATACAGACTTAGCATTGTCGAAAATGTGGTAAATCAGAATTTTGAAGCATGTATGAACTGAAGATTGAATCTTGACCAAATGAAAATATAACTCGAAAGTTATGAATTAAAACTTTATAGTATCAGTTGAATGTATTGTAACGAATAATTCGAGTAATGATTATCGAGAAATAGATGACATAATAATACTTATCAAATAGTACGCTATAGACTACGTTAAGTAATGTATAAATTAAATACATCGTAATGCACAAATTGATACATAACAATTAATATAAATAGATTATAAGATCATAGAATATACAAATTACAGGAAAGATCACCAGAATATGACATGATCAGTAAAATGAAGTAATCGAAATACTGCATTAAATAACCATTGAGAATAAGATTTCACTAAGATAGAAAATCGAAGTGTAAAATAACATTTACATGAATTACGACAATGAATTATTGAAGACACTCAAAGAATCATAAAACACGGTAAAAATGACATATAAGAAACAGATAGAAAGATTGTAATAGCAGATTAATGACATGAATCAAAATAACTATAACATGATGACGATGAATTTGATACAATTTTTAAGAATAGAATAATATAACAAATTGTAGAAGAATTTCTTAGACGAATAAACTATACGAGATGAAATACTAATAAATACTATCCAGAAACTATTCATGATTAAAACTTATCATATCTAAGAATGTACTTCAACAATATAGCATTGCAATCAGTTGACACTGAAATCTAATTGAAGGAATTCAGTTAAAATTGCATCATGACATAAATTAGACAAATAGATAATGAAATAGCTTCGATAAACTAATCTGAAATTAACAATTTAGAATTATACTATGACATCTAGAATTGACAGAGTAATTGCTTAGAACAAGTCTTACAAATTCATTAAGAACTTGAAATTAAGCCTAAATTCGAATTAATTCAATACATAATATTGAATTGTCATCAGAGAAAACTATGATTAAATGCATCTATGAAATTATAAATAAGAAGAAACGTTGATCATTTCAAGTCATTGAAGTAACTTGTACAATTTGAAAAGATACAATATGATAAGCGTAACCGAAACTTCAATTTAGACCAATTCAATACGAATTATATCAATATAGTAACACTAGAGAAATATAAAAAATGAATAATTAACAATGAATATCGAAAATTATAATAACTGTTTAAACATTAGAGTTAAGATAAGACATAATATTCAATGTAAAGTATATAACGTATGTAATAAAGTATGATCATCAAAGTCGAACGTATGTAATAGATAGACATAAAGACGATTCAGGAACTAACAATGCTTATTGTAAGATAATCTAACAATAATTGAAGACAATAGGATATTTTAAAGTACAAATTTGCATATAACATTGCAATGATAGAATAATCTGAACATAAACATAATATATTTGTAACAGTTACTTGATTGCCAGATTTACATAATTGAGAACGTACTATCACTATAGACAGTATTTAAGCTACGAATTATCGAAGTTTTAGAATTTAGTCAGTACTTAAGCATATAGACTATGGTAAACGTCATCTGAATATCGTAATTTGTCAAATCGTAATTCTATAGCTTTAAATGAGAATATTATACATGGCAATTATAAGGATAAATTGTGTAATACAGATGTATTATTAAATATCAAAGGTTACTTGATACACATATATGCATTTATTATCATGACGCAAGTAATTGATCAAATTAGTTCAGATAACTGACAATGAATAGATCGACAGTTCAATTAAAATTAAGTCATAAATATTGCTTAAATATGAGCATTAGTTAAGAGGTTAGATAATTTATTCAAAGATAATTTGAACATAATTCGATTACGAAAATTGTATTGAAAACTCTATTGACTGAAATTAAAATTGCAATGATTAAAGAAATTGCATTAATAGTTTATTGGTAACATTGATGTCGAAAATTGAATTAATTATCATTAATAGTTAAGAAGATAAAATGTCATCATATATAAAGTTGTTAGTTGATAGTAAATTAAATATTGAAGTTATATAATATTTCAGATTAACAAGATGAAAAATACGAAATACAACTTTAAGCGATATTCGACTTTCGTTTATATAAAGCGTATTAAGTTAATAAATGGAAGATTGCTAAAGTAGATGTTTCGTAAGATTGAAGAATTTCTTTAAATTATCGTAAGTTATGCTGATTAAAAAATTATTAGAACTTTTAGAATCAATACTTAATAATTCTGAACATTCGATACAGTCACTAATTCGATAGGCTATTGGCTTACAGAGTTTATGAATGTCAACGGGCCTATATTGAACAGTTCGACTATAGAAAGTAGCTAATTGAAATCATTGAGATGATTTGATCGCATGTAATTGCAGAAATTTAGTTGAATACTTTATGACTACTAATATGAAGTTTAAATTACGATAGAAAAATAATGAACAATCAAAGTCTGAAGGGCTGTCACATACTCAGACGAATTGAATGATTTAGAAATATCAGTTATATGTAACGTAGCTAAACAGAGCAATTAGAAAAGTCAGAATTTGACTCTAGAACCAGTATAATGCAAAAAGTTGAAAGGGACTGATGTAAATGTATTAAAAACTAGTATAGATTAAACTTTGGTTTATAAAAATTTAGACAAATTGTAACAATTGGAAAAGTTAATAATATAAGTTGATCTAAATGTAAATTTTAAAATAGAAAACTGAATATTTCGTAATTAAAATGTCAAATATTACAAATTGCACGCAAATAATATTGATGTTTATCTACTAAGTAGATATTAAATGCGTAGTGAATCGAACACTTGTTAAATCGGATATGAAAATTGGTACCAGAGCATATAAGCTAGAATTTGAATAGCCATTGATAAATTGTCGATAGAATTGATGTAAGTTAGACTAAGTAAATTGAATTATCTACGAAATAAAAGATCATTGTAGCAATAGCAAGTTCTAGAAGATGTCTGAATAAGATTACAATCGATAGTTAATAATGACTTTCATTAGACTAAGTATGAATTCAAAAGATAATGTAACTAAGTTGAAATTACTCAGAAAATACATTTAATGACTTATTTAGAATATAATGTGCTTACAATTGTTAAAATTTTAATGACAGCAATTGTTGACAACTTTCAGATTCATAATTTAACGAATTATGCTAAATACTGGTCTATGAGGTTATATCTGAGAATTATAGGTACATTAGAAGTTTAATTGCCAACATACTAGTTAAGTACTAGTATAGTTGATAAATTATAAGTTATCGGAACGTTACTATAATTATATCTAGATAATTCAGAACTATCTAGAACATAAATTAAACCAATATCAGTAATGGAAATAAACTTTTGATAAGAATTACGAGACATAGAACATGATATATTCATTATAATTGTATCTGAAATAGTGAACATGTTGTCACTTAGATAATATTTGAAAATTATATAGTAATTATGAGTCAAATTTATCTCAAATTGTACGTATAAGATTAATTATTGAAGGAAATAATGTAAATCAGAAATGATTCAAAATTACATGTTCGAAAGGTCTACAAACTATTCAAATTTCTAATACTTTTTGACGATACGATTGTCGAATTACTTGTAGAAATATAGTTCGCAATGTAAAGTAAGTTAATGTTAAAATTTGAATTAAATTAATACTAATTTTATGTTGAATTTTAAATACTAATGCATGCATAAATAAACTTTGTAATAGCATTATGATCTGAAGTAATAAAAAATGATTAGAACAGATATCTATAGCAATTTGATATTAACATTAGGATTCAACTTAAGATTAATTCGACTAGTCACATCAGAATGATTAAATGTCCATTATTATATCTCGAGTCTTCGAAGTATATCATAAGTTAATAATCTGAACTTCATATCTAAAAGTAACTATTAATACATGATCAGAATACTTGATTACATTAGTAGTCAATGCTAATTGTAGTCAATGTAAATTTCATAATAACATGATCTAAAATTAGCATGCATAATAAATATTACCAGTATTAAATAGTATAATTGAATAATTATTTTAAACTGAAATTTGTAGGACAATCTACATTCAATAGATTCAAATGTTACTTTAATAGTTAAACGCTACTTGAAATGCAAATTTAATTAAATCATTGAAATATTTGTCAAAGTTATCAACTAAATGAACAGTGCAATTATATACAATGAAATACTTTGTATTTATACATTATATTATACGAGTATATATTTACAGTGAATTTATCAACTTATTATGTTATTAATCAATATCGTTACAGAGTAATTGAATGTATTCTAATTAAAGATATCGTCACAGATTAACTAGTACTTAGTGATATAAGATTAATATTGAATTCGTAAATATCGTAAATTATATCAAATGAGTTTCGATATGTACGAAACTTCGATGAAATATGATTTAGGAAATAATGTGTCAAAATTAAATTAGTAGAATCTAGAATTATAAATTAATGATTATATAAGAATTAACTGAAGTTATTATAATGAAGCTAATTGAAGTAATTTGATTATAGTTAATTCATTG
Source organism: Lycocerus yunnanus (assembly GCA_036346125.1). Classification (NCBI taxonomy): domain Eukaryota; kingdom Metazoa; phylum Arthropoda; class Insecta; order Coleoptera; family Cantharidae; genus Lycocerus; species Lycocerus yunnanus. The sequence continues at coordinate 45,044 of JARFIX010000685.1, read as the reverse complement.
ACTAATTATGGCTGTAAGTTTAGAAAATTTATCATATAGTGAATGTACTGAGAATTAAGCACGAATATGCATTTACAGATTTCAATTGATTTTGATGATAATTAGATACTTGAAAGGATAATTAATTAGTATACGTAAAATATTGTAAATAATTATAATCAATAATGCTTAGAATCTTAACAATTGATAACAATATAAAATGAAATATAAGCATTAAAGAATTTGATCAATTGAAATTATGAAATTGAAAATAGAATGACATTAAAAACTTGTAATTCAGAATAATTTAGACATTGTTAATGTTTATTACTGAACATTGTAAATGATAGGATTAAAGTTCATGAAAGAATTAATAAAATGAAATAATTTAAATTATGTAAAAATGAATTCAACTAACAATTTATATTAAATATCAATACTTTCTCAATAAATCGAAAATAATTATCTTCAACTTAATGTACTAATGTAGATATTTGGATAAAGTTATTCGAATCTAAATTATTATCATCTAATTGTTAAGCTTTTAATAACTAATCTGTAATAGACTGAATTGATATAAAGTAATTTGATAATTATCTAATAATAATCCGAATTAGAAGATTAAATCTTAATATAATAATTAACAAATTTTATTAATGTAACAGTGAAATTTAATTACGAGGACATTATTATACATAAATGTTATGACTAACATATTAAGTAATTTATAAATCATTAATTATATATTTATATTTACTGAACTTCAAAGCAGTATATATAAATGTATCGGAAATTTTATAGAATGTAAAGTATTCAATTAGAGATTTAAAGTATATAATTATTACATAATTATCAAATTGTTTAAAATTACAAGTTAATATTATTGAAATTTAAATATATAATCTTAGAAGATCTAAATTTAATAAGTTTAACTATTGCTATTAATAGATTCTAATGGTAAATAGACTATTTATGTCAATTTTGCCAATCTTGACTTATATAAATCATAATATAAAATCTAAGTGATTACAAGTTTATAGATTTGATGTAATTTATATTTATGAAAATTAAATTTAATCAATATTTTAGTTGAAATTTGCAATATGTTTAAATAATTTATAAATACTCAGTAATTTTAATAACAATGTCATTATCAATTATCTTGAATGCTTTTTATGATATATGTCTATCTAACTAATTTGAATTCACTAATTCGTAGAATATTTATTTCATTAATATTGACAAATTAAATTTATCATTAAGAATTACTAAACTATGCATTTATAAAATTGAATATACATAATACTGCAAACTTTATGATATATTTGAAACAATTTTATATTATTAACCGAAAATTATTAGATTTAATTAAAATAAACGATACATTAGACTATCAATATTTAATATTTACTTATTTATATAATATAATTAAACTAATATGTATCGATAGACTTTTAGTAATGTTATTAAATTTTAAATAGATTGTATCAAATATGAATATTTGGTTATTACTCAATTCTAAATAATTAATTATTAAGATTCTTATTTAATAGTATCTATCACTGATTTAAAAGTTTGAATTTACATATTGCAATACTCCATATTTACATTATACTTAAATTGTAGAATTCATGTATAATTAATTGTAAAGGTTTAGATTATTAAGTTATAATAAATTAACTTTATTAGAATTTATTATAAAACGTTAAATCAGTTGCTTATCAATGTGTTACTGTAGAATTTACAGTTTCAGTATTTGTTAATTTATTTGACTTAAATTTAAACAGTTCAATGTGTTAAGCATTAAATTATAGATTAATATTGATAATGAATTATATAATTCAAAATTAAATTGAGTTACAATGTCAACAGTAGCTTAGAAATTACAATACTAAATTTTTATTAAATTTGACTATAGTTTATTACTAAATTGGAAGCAACTGGTAAATTATGAAAGATTACAATTGTAAATTTAGATGATTTATAAATTTTATTAAAATTAGTTAGTACATAAATAATTGTAATTTTAATTGATTATTAGAATATGTTATGCTTTACATTAATAATGAAAGTAATTAGTTGTTAATTATATAATTATATTGATTAACTATTATTAAATTTTTGAATACGTTAAATCGATAAAATGATTTCAAGTTATTTCCACTTTGAATTACATCGTATTTTAGTACGATAATGTTTCAAATTTTGTAAATTGAAATTAATACGAAATAGTGTTACTAATTTTATTAATTTATTCCTATCACCTAAAAGCTTATTTACTGAATATTGATATTTTTATTAACAATTTATTGACCTAATTTAATAGACTTATTTATCAACAATTAAATCAGATTTAATGATTGAAAGTATAATAATTATCAAGATATTTTGATATATATTTAACGTTGCGAGAAGCTTCATAAGTATTTAAATATTAAATTAGAGATTAAATTTATCATTGCCGACAATATATAAAGTGAATATATTTTTAATTGACATATTTAATACAATTTTTATTAAATTAATAATTAAAAATGCTATTAAAATTAAAAATATTTTAAAGTTTTAACTAAAGTGATCATTAATATTTCATATTGTTAACTATTTTCAGAATTTATAGAGTACAATATTCGTGCTAATAATTTAACGTGATAAATGATAATGCATTATAGTGTATAAATGTAGATTAATTGCATATTACAATCTAACAAGTGTATTGAAGTAATTAACTTAAATTATGCACAGCATTATATTGAATATTTTCATTAGATATTAGTTATTTACAATTGAAATAATTTAAATTAATTGTAAATTCAATTAATAAACAGTTAATTCCTAACAATGAAGAGCATCATTATGTTATTATTAGATTGAATAGAGATATCATGCTTTTAAAGTTATTACTTAACAGAATTCAACTTAAAAATTAGCTGTTGATAACATATCGTTTGAATTATAATTGTTAAGTAATAATCGTTTTTTATAAAATCAATCCTTTATAATCATGAAATATTCAAATGCTTTCTGAAGTATTTAACTTATTGTTGAAATTTCATAAATTGATAATTAATAGTTCGACAAGAAGTTAACATTACTATTCGCAAATAATTAAGTTAGAATTATCTACTAACTATAGTAACTAAGCTTACATGTATTAGAATTTAATTAGGCATAAAATATAACATAATTCATATGTTACATATAAATGCTTAGATTGTAAAGAATCAAATCAAATGAAATTTGCACTATTTTATAAATAATAAGTTTGTCATGATTCTTAACTATGTGACATTAAAATTTGAATATGTAAGAGTTAATTTCTAAACTATTATTAATTTAAATTATACAAATTTACATGTAATCAATTAATTAAATTTTATAGAGTTCAAATTTAATCATTTTAAAAAATTTACTGAGAATCGCATCACTAATAGTTTCTGCAATTATTAATTATATTAAATTTAAATTAAAATTTTAATTAATAGTAAATTAATTGACTCTAAGTTACTGCATTTGCAATTCGTCAAAATTTATTAATGAAAAATGTTATTTCGAATTATTAGTAAGTGCACAAATGAATTGCACAATCATTAGCAAAACTTGAATTATACGATTAACATATCACACTGATATTAGCTTTCAGATAAATTGATCCTTAAACATGTTCGTAACAATCTTAAATTCTACAATCAAATACATTATATTAACATGACTAATAATTTATCGTAAGTTATACATGTCAACATTAACCTGGAGAATTCTAAGAAATTAGATATAAAATGTTAATAAATTTAACTTAGAATTTGATAAAGTTATGACTTAGATATTTATACAGAAAAATTTTATAATTATAGTAAAAATATATAGAAAATTAAATTTAACAAGGATGAATTAAAGTTTCACTTAAATTATTAGTTTAAAATATTTATAGATAATTAACATGGGTCGATAAATTTGCAGATATCAGTATCAAATCGTTAGTAGAAAGTATTAAATGACATATATATTGCACTTAAATTGATTAATTTTAGTATCTTTAATACAGAGTGAATTAATTCGAGTGAAATATCTACTTGATCTTGACAACTCAATTAATTACAGTTGACGAATCTGTGACTACCAATGCTGTTTAACATAGATAATGATGAAGACTAAATCTGATAATGAATAATCAAATTTCGATGTTGCAGTAACTGTAGCATGCATTTAATGAGCTCAAATATTCATTCGAAAAGTTACAGACGTACAAACATCTGGATTGTAATGATATTACTATTAACACTATTCTAATTCGAAACAACTATGTGCAATTTCAGTTATTATTAGAGATACGTGATAATTACAATTACACATTTAGCCATTGAAACATTTTTCACAATTCATTACTTACAAGTATATGACTCATAAGGAAGAGACAGAAATATATGATGAATAATTTACTGTATATAGAAATTTCTAAGATGTACATAAACATCTATAGACTAATTAAATTAAAAACAACTTGATAATAATGAACTTACAATGCTAAGATTGGAATTGAAGATTTGGTGAGCAAATGTTAGTACCAGATATTGAATTTAGGAATGAGTCTGGCGACAACTGTAAGTACTTTGCAGACATTTAAATATTAAATTAAATACTAAATAACTTTTATAATATAATTTAGCTAATCCGATGAATGTTAATTTCATATAATTACTTGTTGATTATGGTGAACAACCATGTCAGAATAATTGATATTCTCGATAGACTATAGACTGATAAACTACCTAACGCTCTTTATGAAATCAGTTGCTAACATATAGTTATACCTGATGCGATATAGTAATCCTTAATCCATAATGGAGTTTAATAAATTAAAAAGATACAAAAGTTATTACGATTGTAATTATTAAGATACAAAATTCTTAAGTATGAAGAATTAATTAGAATAAACTGATCGAAATACTTACATTAACATAATTAAACAAACATAATGATTATGAATAGTACTGAAGCAAGTGAATCAATGGAGCAATTTATAAATACAATAATAGCAACTATACATGGAAAAATTGAAAGGATAAAGATTGAATCAATGAGTAGCAATGGATGCATGAACGAGTCATTTTCGTTGATGGTAAATTGAATATTAATAACAACTGAAATGGCACAGATACAACAGAATTAAGAAGGATACATAGTATATTCGAAGAAATTAGTGCAATTTCAAAGAGTAAACATGTTAATACAGAAGTGTAATAAATAAATGTATTAAATAAATATGACAATTATAATTCACAAGAAGATACAGTATATGGAGGAACTAGAAGTAATATAACAAAGACCATCCTAATAGACTGATTAATAGAACGTGCCATTGGATAAAATGAGACAAGAGATTGAAAAGTGGAAGTATTAATGTAGAAGTTTTAATTAGGAATGACGATACGACTTGACATTGCAAACACGCAAATAAACGTACAGTCATACAATACCGAAGATTGCAGTCAGGAAAGAATATCTCTCATATGAAGATAATTAGCCAGGCAATGTACAAAATGTAGAACATTAAGTCTATTAACTGAAAAGCTAAACGCTTTAAAAATGTTCATAAGATAATAACTAATCTGAGCATATATTCAAAAAATGCTAGAATGGAATTCTAGCTATTGAAATTAAAGTAATTGAACCGCAGTATAACGTGAACGACTATAGATTACAGACAGACTAAATGAAGCCAAACCTTCTTAGAAATTTCATGTTATAAATATAAATGGAGACTGTACGCTATTTATAGCAGTAGAACATACTTGAGGTAACATTACACTTTGAATTTTCTAAGAAAATGACGATACACTGAGAAGCATATTTGTACAACAGTATATTCAAGTGTAGAGATGTAAGATGTGAACATGTAACATATGTTTCATAGATTTCAAAAGTATGATAGATCGAAAATTCACAAATTAATAACATGATTAAGAATAGTAGAAATAGATGAAGGATTTAGAATAATATGAAAATTTATTACATGAATCAGACAGCTGCTAATAATAACTATGAATAAGTGATGAAAATCGATTGGAAATTAACAATCCAAAAGATTGTCAAGGTTGCTATAGTACCATATTGTAATTTATATTCAGAAGATAATTATTAGAACACTTGAAACGTTCAATGGAAATTACAACTGAATGGAGTAACGCATATCATACAAATGCAGTTATATAAGCAATGTAGATAACATAATATGGCAGAATTAATTTAGAGAAGATTGCTTATAGATTTAATAGATGAATGAGTGCAATTAATTCATAAGAGATCTTAAGAATTTGGTATTCATAAATTATACCAATAAGATGTCAACAATATATGAACAACAGCTAAATGCCACGCAAGTATCAAAACAATTCTAATAACCTAAATTAGTCAATCAGGCAAACTAGAGAGAAACACATATTCAGACAATTAATGCACGTACCAGAACACTATTAGAATCAGTTACGAATTCAAAAGCAAACTAATTACGTTTTCTAATTTCAAACTTCAAATGAGCCTGATAATGTAAATATTAAAACAATTATATAAGACTACAATCCGTGTATGGATCTTCAAATTATGGAGAATCATCTGAAGTGACAGATGCGAATCGAAAGTAACAATACTGGAAGACTAGATTAGAAATGGGTATCGTACAGAGACGCATTTAAGAATCACATGATGTCATTTTAATCGAAGAAGTTAGAATCGAACGATGACATAGGTAAAGTAAATAATTGAACACTTCAACAACAAATTAGATATTTGCAGAAAGAACCATATCATTGAGAATTGAAATACTGATACTGATTATCAGCGATAATCAAGGATACGAAGGATTACTGATCCAACAGGTCTGGATTGAAAAGGATATCAGTAAAAACTCAGAAATGGTATTCGACAACTGAAAGGAACTCTTCGAGACAAGACTAATAGTAATCATACCATGAATGAATCGTCAAATACACGGTAAATATGGCAGCAATGAATGACCAGACAGATAAGATAACAGTTATATTCGAATTTGAAAATTGAAGCTTATTAAATGTACGAAAAGTAATATGAATACACGAAAAGTAAATTCTAAAACAATTAGATTGAACTGTTGACAATTAATATTTTAGTGATCAACATCGTAATAGTTTACCCGACATGAATAGTCAATTAATAATATAAGCTTTCAAATGATGATGTACTTAGTCAATATAAAATATGGCATTTGTATTGCTTCTTATTATAATGTGATTAGATTACATGTGAAAATATACATGAAGTAATTAATTAGATTTTGCATTTAAAAATAAACAGAAACTTGTTAATGTATAGTTAACGATATGCTGAATTTAGAAATTCATTTAAAATCTAAATTTCGAATGTAAAGATTGCAAGCATAAAGTAATGTTAAAAATGTGCAATATTGTTTCGGATGACAATTGACGCCGACTCAATGATAGTGAACTCGAGTTAGTTAATTAATTAATGATTGTATAGAGTTATTGACAATAGTGAATTTAGTATAGCGTAAATAAGAGTAATATCGAAGGACTGTTGCGTTTATGTGATCAAGATTTTAGTAGTTTATAAATATTTTGAAAAACTTATACCAAAATGATGATTAAATCCTGCCGAAAAAGTTAGCGAATCAGAATGTAATGTTTAAGATTTGTAAGAGTCATATTATTGTTATAGAATATCTAATTGTCATTTATTAAAACACGCTATTAAATTGTAACATTTTAATATGACAAAATATTCTTAATAACCAGAATTTAATTGTCGAATTAGCGTCTACTGGGACCTATATTCTCGGATTGTGCGCGAGTTCTGTTTAACGCATTTATACTTTTAGTGCACAGTGTCATACTCAAATTAATGCGAACCTTATCATAGTTAAATTTTGTGAAACTTACGTAAATGTAACGCTAAACTTATTATTTTAATTTTGAAATTATGGTAAAACATTTATACTCTCAGATCTCGAATGCGTTCATGAACTCACTGACGTCACATACAACGAAGGAAAATTGGCTTACGTAAGCGTCCTGTACCAACTATCTAGTGAACGGTCAACTATTCCCATTTTCCACTATTCGTTCTGATATTATGTGGTATTCATGAATGACTCAAAATATTTCAATGAATTTTACAAGCCAAATTTGCATCGGATGTTTAACTCTAAGAATACATATTAGACATATCTCTATTATGTATTTTTATTAAATATTGTCGTCTCAAATGTTTTAAATAACTTACAAAAAATTTTTGTAATTCTCAAATGGCTTCATGATATCTTTGACGAATGTTACACGATTTAAACGTAGAAATTTTAACATAAAATTCTATTTGACCAAGCATTACTACGATCAATTAATCAGATATTTGGATTTCAAATACTGATAACAATAATTCCGTTAATACGTATATCAACCAATGTCAAGCACGGGATGTTGGTATTGCGTATAACATTTCGAGTAATATGAAAGGTTTAAATTCCCCAAATCGGTTGATCAAACAGGACAAGACCTTATTTAACAAATACATTAGAATTTAATCAATCTCCAATGGGCGAATTTCGCAGTTACAACTCTAGAATTACTAATAAACATTTTAATTCATACGAACAATATTACCTACTCTTTACCAGGGCGAACTTAGGAATTTCGGTTGAAAGTCAAATTTCACAAAGATTTACACTTTTTAGGGGAATTCGAATTTGGATGATCGCGTTGAGGTTTAACAATCCTGTGGTATAAGCGATAGCACAGAGGCGGGAAGCATAGTCTTTGCATTTCAACATTCCAGATAAATTGTTGCGAATTTAAACAAAGACTGCTAGTCAAAGTATCACCGATAATTTCCATAGTGCAATCTTTTGAATTTAAAAAATTGATTGTTTAACAAATGTCATTTTCCAAAGACTGCCTAATAAATAGCTACATTCCATCTGGTAAACTTTTCAATGCAGATCGTAAATTGCATATCTGGGTTACATGATTTGAAACCATCCAAGATCAGTTTCCAAAGCCTATTAGAAATTAAATTGTAATCGGGTTGCGATTATAAGACCCGTTCATAATTTCGCTGTACCGGATAAATTACCGAAAATTTTCAGAATGTTAACTCCAATAGGAATTTGAAAGTTAAAACCTAAATTCCGTACAGGCAACATCATTGTAATAGAAATCATTATAGGAACTCGCATTTAAGAACAATTAACGAATTAAAAAATTTGCGCGCTTCTATTTAAAATTTTGAAAATTCGAATACACAAATTTGTAAAACCCTCCCCTTCCCACCGTACCCGGATTTTGGGATACCGATTTGAACCAAATGGTGCCAAACGTTGGGAATGCATCTTCAATGACCAGTTCCGAATACTCTGAACTTTAAAAAGTAGCATAATCTAACATAGTCATTCTCAACCCTTGAAATTTGATAAAATATTTAAGTTATTCAAGTTCCCTAATAAATATAATAAATCAGTTAGCACGTCAGCAAGGCACCTGTAAGATATGTGAACTCGATTGATCCAAATTTAATAGGAAAATTTAGGGGTTTAATTTACATGCAAAAATTGAGTGTAATAGACATCGTCAGATTAAAAAAGAATTTGTTTTAAATATATGACGACATGTTATGAATTAATTTTATGAATTTATTGTTTGGTCTAATGCGATAAATTTGAAATAGTTAGAGGAATACTTATTAGAATGAATCCAATAAATTTATTCAAATGTTGAAATATTAGCAAATTAATGAACAAACCGATAAAGCTTAAGTGTAGGCCAAGTAAAACTCAAATTCTGAGAAAGTCGGTAGCGATGGTTCGAGAGAATCAGATTAAATACTAATACTCGAATGGGAAAAATTATTATGAAGTATGTAAATGGACTCCAGTGAATGTTAATCTAAAATAAGTCTATTAAACTGTTCGTGAGAGCTATTGATTCGGAAGCTCCTTGTAAATTAGTCAACATAAAACGTGGTCCTCGGTCAGAACATTTGAGATTATGATCAATTATCCCTAGGAATGACAACTTCTAGCGCAAACATTTTATAGTTTAATTAGAATTGTTAAATAAGTTTTCCTACGAATTTTACAATGAGTCCAAGGATCCGTACCCATGTGAATAAATTTAAGGGTTTAAATCTATTAAATGTTGGTAAATTAATAAATAATAACAATCAAATCTTACCTAATAATACTTTGTCTGTTATATTGGAAAAATTACTTCATACAGAACGCAATGATAAAATTCTGTGACGTTAAAAAGGGGCCCATATAGGGAATTTCCTTTTTTTTTTGAGTTATACAAAAATTATTGGGGGGAAAAATTTAGGGAAATAAATTTCTTAGCCCCACCAAAAAATTTTTTAAATAATTTGAAAAAAGTATTTAGCCTTTTTTTAAGAGAGGAAACCCCCCAATTGGGTTAGACTATTGGTAAAAGGGAAAAGTTTTTGACGAATTTTACAAAATTTAGTTTGGGCCATTAGTACCCATATTGGGAAAAAATTTTAAAATTCTAAAAGCAAAAATAAGCTCAAAAGTGCATTAAACTGTAGACGACTATAACCATGTCTGAATAGAACTTACATACCTTCCGAAGTTAATAGACAATCATACAAAAATCAATTCTTGATTCAAATTCCGCATATTTATAAGACTTCAGTAGAGGATATAGGTAATTTCATACCGATGAACTTGGCGTTTATCGAAGACTGATGAAGCGGTATTTGCATCAAATGCATGAATAAATCATTAGTAAAATACAATTACGATTCAAAATGCAATCTATAATTTCGTATTAAATATGATGAAAATAGTTAGAACTCCAGATCACGTAAAGAGGACTTCGTACCTAATGACAAACCATTCCTTTGAAAAAGATGGGCTAACAGTACGAAACAAGAGAAGCAGATTTAAATTCACTATTTACCCACCCCAAATCAATTCTAAAATACATATGAAAACTGTGTATGACTCATATATATCAAAATGTAGAATTCAACTTCTGATTCGAGTGCTTAATCATATCCTACGTGGAATTACAGCTAGGCCGCTTTAAGGAAAATGTTTTATTTCAAATTCCGAACCAATAATTACCTTCGCTTCGTATCCGCTCGAAAGGACCACAATTACTATGATAAGTTAATGAGTTGGACTTTAAGACAGATGCATCAAATGTAGCTAACTCGATAAGCCTATTAACAGGAATATGTATAATCGCCCAGAAAACCGCTTAGGAAACGCACGATTGATTACTATTAATAAAAAAACTTGCAAAATATTAAACTGAAATTAACGAAATCAAACGGAAAGTAACTCAAATTTGAAGCTTAAATCATAAAATTATAATTTAAAAAGGAAAGAACGAAAAGCAAAAATCCAAACCATGTTAAAATCGATAATAGCAATAGACATCAAAACATCTTAAGGAATTATCATTTTTACGGTAAACATTATGCGAAAAGTCAGATATGTAATATAAGTAAACGATATGATCGTGGATATCATGGATTCATAAAGCATATGATTAGGTGAACTTAAAACTTAAAGGATTCTGAAATTATCGTCCAGAAATTGAACATAACTCGCATCAATTACAAACTGTAACTAAATCAAAATCATCCTAAGAAAGGATAATACATTAAAAGTGAGAAAGCTGGATTGAAGACGAACGGATTAAAAGAGACCATCGAAAAAAGGCTTGAACGAAGAGGCTGACGTAAGATTCGACAACGATAAGAGGATGAGAGAAAGTTGTGAAGCATTTTACTGGGAAGATTAGAAATTTAGAATTGTTAATAAGATTATAACAATTATGTCAAAATTTAATGTTTTTCAAAGCAGCTTCAATAATTTTGTTACTAAATTGATGAAAATGATTTGAGGCAGGGACGTTAAACCAAATTTTGATTTAAGTTAACCTCCCACCAGTTAATAAATTTTAAAAGCACCTACTTGGTATATTTTGAGACAGAAAACCTTCTGCAGAACAATAAATTTAATCTAAGTTAATAAATTCAGGTTTAAGAATATTATAGCTAAGAAGTAAATTTCTATAATTGGTTAAAACATATTTCCAATTACATTTTAATCAATTCACAGTATGAGAATCCAGAACGATGGATATTATGAAAAGAACTTTTGAATGTCCGATAAAGATACTATTTGATTCAATTTTAACCAACATTACCGTAAAAACCTTTTATTATCATAATATTTAAAATTGAAAATACCAAAATTTTAAATCCCAATGAAATTTTTATACGGCTTACATGGTATTCTAGCATAGTCTTATGGAGACCTTATGTCAAATTTTAACTGTACTTAGATTTGAGTCTTTTCAAATCATTTTGAATAACACTCTTTTTTGTAAGAACTTAGTCATTCAAATCTATATCCATTTGAATGCTTATTATCGTTACATTCCGTCTTCTACATTGCATATCTGTTGTAACTACATTTTGTAAATAACGATTAAGATACCGAAGTTGGATTTATTTAAAATATGGCTATCCAAAACTACAAAAGAAATTTGCTCACTTACCCAATTCAAAAAATGTATATGTTTACATTTATATACCTATGCACTTAATTCATTTAAATATTTAGTACGAAAAATAGACATAAATATCTCAAACGAGATTAATTAGCGTGACATGGATTTCCGATTTAGTATTCAACATTTGTAGTCTGATGAACTCAAAATGCATTGTATTCTTTATATATAGTTATCTTGCTATTAATAATGTTATAAATAAGTTAGCTTAATTTAGTCGTGTAATTGAAATCTTTCAAAAGTGAAATTGAATTTGCTTTAAAAGGAGTTCTTGTACGATCAATCCTTTACTATTATTTGTGGCATAACCGTTGTCAATAGTAGGATTATGCGACCAGTATGGGCTGTGCGTTTCAAGACTTTTAATTTGTTAAAAAATTGCGAAGTTTTGTTTCGATGGTAACAAATATTGAATTTGCTTAATCTATTTTGACACTCGACACCATTTCAAATTGTAAGTGGCTATTTTGTCGCTTTTGCAATGGACTTTCGTGATTTTGCGTTTGTTAAATTTCTAACGACCCGAGTCACGTGAGGAACCGGATTCCACGCTTTGAACCAGAAATTTTCGATGACTAATGATGAGTCAAGGGTCAAGACCATGGAATTGTATCTTCGGTTGCGACACATTCTTCATTAGAAGCTTGGCATTTTAATAACTAGTTGCAACTTTCCGTTGCACGAACACGAAACTTCCCAAAAGTCAATTTACAAATTAACAATTAATTTAATTAAGGTTATAAGCACATTAAAAAATGTTTTTGTGTGTTTAAATTGCATCCAAAGTATTTATTGGATGGATTTAAATAAGATAGAGATTTAATTCATTACTTTTACAAGTGTCAGAAATTTTATGACAATGATTGACAAATTTCGAAAATGGTTAAACGATGATCGATTTGCAACTAAAATAATCATTCGGGATGTTTGGTACTAAATAGGAGACCGTGGAACCATTTGATAAGGGTCACCGATCCTGAAACATGGAACTGATGACAGTTTCAATTTATAGACATTTGAAATATAGATTGTAATTTAATTAATGTATTTCTTTACGCATCTCAGATTCTCATATATTGGTAAAAATTATAAGAAATATTTGATTTTAAGTTAATTTGTTTTACGTATTTGCTAATTTGGGACTAAAGGAGATTTTGCTAATCAACACTAACATCTAAAATGAAAACCCAAACCGTTTGACCCTAATTGACTTTAACATAGCTTGATTACTTTAAAAAGATTTAGTACGACAGTTTTGACTAAATGATGAATGCGAAAATACTTAGAGACGCGAATTAACAACGGACCGATTGCCGAGAAGGAATCTAACTTTGAAATATTTATACTATGTGACTAAATTTCTATGGTTGTAAATGGTACAGCTCAGTAGGGTCTACCGTAATTTTCCTAGAGTGGATCGAGGATTAAAACCTTAGTAACCAGATTGCTATCATTGTAAAAATTAAAATTATAAAATAATGAATGATACCTATATATAGCGTTTTGACAAAGTATTGTAATAGAACTATAAATTTCATTAAATGGAATACGACTATGCTGCCTCTTTCAACACTACAATTGAAGGTGGCAAATTAGATAACCGATTGAAGAATCCGAATGTAAGTGAAATATTACAGAGGCATCTGAACCAGAAATGTTCGTGCAAAATGGGTGTACAGTCAACATGAGCATTTATAGACAAATAGAATATTAATAATGGAAGACATCAAAGCATTTGCGCAATTATGAAACGCTGTGTAGTAGGAGACAACATGATTACCCATACCATGTACACTAAACAAGATTACGAGAATTAGACAATAAAACGTCCCAATTAAAAGTGAAAAATCTGGAGAACGATAACAGAAATGTATTGAAGTAATTAACAATGAAAAAATTAGAACCGAAGACGATTGTTCTACACAGAGAAAAAAGAGAATGAAAATAAAGTAAAACATCCGATAATACTTACCACGAGCATAAATATTGAACTTTACAACATAGATCCAATGAAAGCTTTCTAATAAGTAATAGACTAGAGAACTGCCAAAGTGGATTACGACAATTACAAACTAACTAAGAAAGGTGAATGGATGACACAACAGAATCTAAAATGGCTTAGATAATATGAAGAAATTAGGTGAAAACAGAAATATCACATAAATGGTAGGAACAACATAAGTTTCGCGATAAATTGAAAATTAATTACTAATTGGAGCAATTGCAAAGGTTGAAAGAAGCTACATAACACTAGAAAACGTTCAAATAGCACAATTGCACTAACAGTGAGGCAATTATAAATGCAGGTAACATATGGTTAGATTCATTGAACTTAAAGGGTTACAGCTGAAAATGCGTTGTCGATTGCAAAGAAGACATAGAAATATGACGCGCAAAACAATAATGACACTACAGATAATTTAAGGAGCAAGAAGAAACCGCGACACGGGAGGAAATTTCAAATGCTGAAAGATTTCGAATCCAGACTCGTGCGTTGATACCGAAATTTGACAAAGATCTTGTTATCAATACAGATCAGACTGGGTGTCAATACCAGTCAAATTATAACCGAACTCTCGCGAGCGGGATCAAAAGTTATTATTGTTAATACAAAGGACATGAACAAGGTCACCCATTCCTATACAGCACAGTATGCCATTACCCTCTCCGGAAAACTATTACCTCTCGTTTTTGTATGCCTACAAGAGGCGACAGGATCATTTGGGCCGAGGGTTAAAATATGTGTAGAAGAATATGCTAGAAAATATAAAAATGTTGTTGTAACTTCTTCAAAGTCGGGAAAGTTGACAACATCTTTGTATAAAGATTATTTAACGAACGTTTTTAAGCCAT
The DNA here is from genome assembly GCA_036346125.1 of Lycocerus yunnanus. NCBI lineage: Eukaryota > Metazoa > Arthropoda > Insecta > Coleoptera > Cantharidae > Lycocerus > Lycocerus yunnanus. The sequence continues at coordinate 29,625 of JARFIX010000685.1, read as the reverse complement.
ACGTGGGAAAAGAACGTTTTCTACTTATAATCGATTCTTGGGGAGGCCAAACAAATCTAGATCTATACGATGAAGTATTTCAGGATGAAGAAGGTCAATCAACTTGTACGATTAAAGTAATTCCTCCGAAATGTACACCATTGGTCCAGCCTTGCGATGTTTACTTTTATCGACAAGTAAAAAATTTTATCAAACGTCTTCAAAATTGTGCACAGTTGATCGAGACACAACGTGAAATCAATTCTCGGAAGATTGCATAAAATACAATCGATAGTACAACATCAGTTGTCCTCACCAATTTTTTCGGATATGCTGCAGTACGCGTGGTTTGCTTCCAAGCTCACTGACGAGAGAAATGTTTTCATAAATGTAAACCAAATGTGCTTCCCCATAGAAATTTTAAACAATCCTTGCAAGTGTAAGAAAACTGCATTTATAAGGTGCGCTCGATGTAGTGAAACATATTGCTTTTTTGTTTTACGACGAATATCACCCTGGCTCCTGCGAATTTTCGGATGATTCCTCCGAAGATTAATAGATAAAAATAAGATTTTTGATTTTTAGTACACAGCTTGATATATTATAATTTTAATTTATATATAGTATTTTTTGTTATCCCTATATCCACAGATACCAATAAGAAAATTACTAGACCCTTCAGCCGTACCCATAAAATATGAAAAAGACGATATTTTCAAAGTAGATTTTCTCGGCAACGGGTGAATATCGCGCTCTAATATTTTGGCCCGCTTCATTTCTAGTCATAACCTGCTCGTAAAACAAAAATCAAGCAAATCGGTGAGGGTAAGGTCGGGTGGTCTCCTTGTTAGTGTTATATGCTGGCCAACTCTGACATATGAAATTTTTAGGTAACGCATTCAGAAATGAAATTTCACCGCGTTCCGGTTTAATTCGTGTCAGAGAGTTTACGATGGCTGAAATCGAACACTTTTGTGATCCTAAAGATAAGTCGCACTTGAAATTTGAAAATGTTCAAAACACAGAGTTGTTGTTGTATTCGGCTGTAATCAAATGGAAGGTAAAGCTGCAGAAAGGAAGACAATTGGTGACGCCGTTAGGAGCGTTTGGTGGATAACGAAACGTTAGGCTACTTTATAGCTCGTATTCAACAATTTTTAGTTCAAAGTGGTGTTGATCCGCAAAGGTTACGTTTTCGACAGCACATGGGCAACGAGATGGCGCATTATGCGCAAGATTGTTGGGATGCTGAATGTCTGACGAGCTATGTAAATAAACGGAAGGAGAATATTTTAAGGAATTTACTTGTTGTATTTACAGGGCTGGGTTGAATGTGTTGGGTGCGCGGACAGGTCTGCATTTGATTTAACTCAACACAGCAAGGCTACGGGTGAACGTTTGGTTGCTGAGAAAAAATTACCGGAACCCAGAATCGTGGACGTCGTTGAAGCTGTTTCTAACAAAGCTCTTTTAGGAAAAACTTTTAAGAAGGAAGCTAAGTGCATTACTGATGCACTAGCAGCATTAAAATTGAACGAAATTGAAAGTTTAGAAAAGAATTTGCAAGAAAGTGGGTGAGTTAAGCTTAACTTCTAATAATAATAAACTGTTTATTATTTACCCTATTATTTTAGATCATATGAATTGACAGTCGGTGGTAACAGTTTTAATTTGACCAAGGAAATGGTTTCTGTAAAACGTAACCAAATTACAGAACACGTAGAAGAAATTATTCCAAACGTAATTGAACCTTCGTTTGGTAAGCTTGTTATAAATTTAAGTGGGTTATATTATAAAACTTAATAATTTTTAAGGTATCGGACGTATAATGTACGCTATTTTTGAACACAACTTCCGAATGAGAGAAAACGATGAACAGAGAAATTATATCTCTTTACCTGCAAGTGTTGCACCACTTAAATGCAGTGTATTACCTTTGAGTAATAATGCTGAGTTCCAACCCTTTGTGAAGCAACTTTGTAAGTACAAAATTGTCAAAATTAAAAATTTTAAGTAAAATGTCAATTGTAGCAAGCGACTTAACCAAGGTTGGTGTATCTCATAACGTTGACGATAGTTCAGGATCAATTGGAAGACGTTACGCTCGTACTGATGAAATTGCAATTCCCTATGGCATTACAATTGATTTTGATTCACTTAAAGAACCTCACAGTGTGACTTTACGTGAACGTGACTCCATGGGCCAAGTTAGAATTCCGGTATTACTAAAATAGTTAAGATCAATTATGATCACTAATTTTTTTGTTATAGTTGACCGAATTATCAAGCGTGGTTCATAATTTGTCTTATAGTAAAATTATGTGGAAGGAAGTGGAAAATCAATACCCCAAGTTTGAACAACAGGAAAATAAGGGACTTTGAGTGCTATCAATTATTATAAATGAAAAGTATGTGCGCTTTAAGTTTACTATTTCAATTATTCTTTTTCTAATTTATTAAGAAATAAAAGTTTCAAAATATTTTAAACTTTTCTTCAAAGACCAGTAAACCCCACCTTTCAATGCTCCTCTTTTATCCAGACCATGTACCCACTTTTCCACTGCTTTATATAAGCTTCTTTCTCTAGGGAAAGTCACTATATGCCCGTTTTTATCCACTGCTGGATGAAGGCCTTCCCCATTGGGGAGTATTTAGCCATAAAACACTACGCTGGCCAAGCGTCTTGGTGAGTGCTTTTATACCTACTGCCAGGTAAGACGATCAGAATCAAGCGCCAAGCCGCGACCGTCTCTAGGTATTCGGCATTAAGATTAGAGTATTCTGACCGTCTTTCTTCGAAAGGCAGTGAAAACTTGATTTTTTGAAGATTATTATTTTCATCCTAATAAGAAATAAATAAATAGTTTATTATCTCTTTTTGTTTTTACAAAATTATCTGAAACCTATATTATTTGGTAAGATATGCCAATTTAAAATAAACCAAGCAAACCATGATTTCAATAATTTGTCAAATAAAACGACAAGTCATTATTTTACCACATCTTTTTAAAAGTTGACTTCCGGGCATTGTTTGTTGCAAGTTTTCCTGTAGCCACCTAGGTTTCGTAGACCGCAACTACGGAATTGTCATTCTTTATCGTAAAGTGAACGAGTGCGTGTGAAAGCGTTTTAGGAAATATTTTGAAACTAACAAAATGACTGATCAAGTGTAAGTATTTATTCTCCCAATACGTTGATTTTCACGTAAATTGTAATTGCGTTATTCGGTAAACGCCTGCATGTAGTTTTTATAGAAGCGAGTTTAGAATTACAATGCCGCCATGTTGTATTATAAACATACAAATCGATTACGGAAACTTCTAGAATGTTATTTGTATTTCTTACAATTTAAAGTTTTATGGTTTATATGATGCATAATTCTATAAACACTGTACAAAAAATTGATTTCAACAATGTGCCCGCTTGATAAATTTACCTTATATTAAACATAACCTCACTTTCAGATCACTTCCTCCACCGGTTATGTGGGCCCAGCGATCTAATCACATATTTTTGACAATAAATTTAGAAGACGCTAAAAATCCCGAAATCAAGTAAGTGAGATTGTAATTTGTCCAAGGAAGTTGTAATAATAATTGTTGTTGTGTAATTTTAGAATAAATAAAGGCTCGATATATTTCAAAGGTGTTGGCGGTGTAGACCAAAAACTGTATGAAGTAGAAATTCCGTTATACAAAGAAATCGATATCGAAAACAGTAAGAGTTTCAACAGAGGCCGGTGTATTGAATTTTTTATTAACAAAAGTAAACCAAGAGGAACCTTACTGGCCTAGATTAACCTCAACTACAGACAAACATCATTGGTTAAAATGTGACTTTAATAAGTGGCACGATGAAGATGATTCTGGTGATGAAGGTGTCGGTGGTATGGGAGGCGGAGGAATGGGAATGGGTGGTGGCGGTGGTGATTTTGAAGAAATGATGAGACAAATGGGTGGTTTAGGCGGAGTTGGTGGTGGCAAACCTTCCTTTGATGATTTAGATGAAGGCGGCGATGAAGGTGATGCAGATTCGGACGATGAACCAATTCCTGACCTCGAATAAAGTAGCTTTTAATGTTAAATAACAAATTTTGTATGCCAAGTTATGTTTGTACAGTTAGAAGTACTTTGTGGTTTTTCCAAGAAACGTAATTTATTTGGCATAGGTTTTCTGTACTTTTTATAATTTTTTTATTATATAAAAAACACTTTTTGATGTACAACTCAAAATAACTTTTTTGTGTATTATATCACTCATACAACTCGTTCACCACTGAATTCATTAGAAGGACACTTTTTTTTTTTTTTTTGATGGGTAGTTTTGACTAGCTATGAACCTATCAAAATACCTAAATGAATTTTTTGATTGTAATTTTTTAAGTTCACACTATGTTGAAATATGTTAACAGTCTATTAATTTTGTCAAATAAATTTGTCACTTCTAGTATCTGCATTATTAATCTTATTTGGTTTTATCATCTGCAAGAATGTTAAACAAAATTTTGGTGCTGAAATGTTCTAGGAGTTTTATCTACCGAATCTTACAGTATTAAGTAAATTATAAATGAGATTTGGTCCACATGAATTATGAAGGTCTTTTTTTGGCTTCACAAAAAGCTTGCCAGCTATAAAGGCGTCTCAAACAGCGAGCAAGATTTACACAGGAAAACTTGGAATTATTTAAATTTTATCAAGTAGATTAATTATTTATCTTGCTGTGCAAATATAATGGAAATATTGTATAAACAAAATTCGGAATTCCAAATATGTATTCGACTATTATCGATTACTGCAGTAGTCATAGATAAGAAACGCATAACAATTGATTCACAATTAGGATTTTTAATATTTGCTTAGTTATTTTTGCCAGGAATTTTTAAAGAATCCAACTAAATGTACACAAAATTTTCGATAATCCTCGTTTATCTTTTAAAAATCTTCATACATTTGTCCAAAATATTGAAACAAATTTCATCAGTATAAAATGTACATTTCGATCAGTTTAGTTTTGCATTGTTATAAAAATTAAAATAGGGTCCGCACTCGTCTGGATTACCTGAAAAGTTGGGGAATTTAAATTTTTTGTCATTAAAAAGTCAATTTCTAATTTTTAAAATTGACGAAATATCAAAAGAAAGGGTAATCCCGGAGAAGTCAGATAAATTGTTTTGAGAAGTTGGGTGGAAACCCTGTTTATTTATTTTTGGTTCAACAATGCAACTGTTTTTATTCGTTTTTTTATTTATTTATATTGTTTTTTTTATATTAATAATTCTACTGCCTTATTTAACATTTTAATTTATTATTTTAGTTTAATAGTTTTTGGTTTAACGATTCAACTGTTTTATGCAAAAAATGCAACTGTTTTGTTAAATAAATCAAGGCTTGTTCAATAATTTAACTGGTTTGTTTAACAATTTATTTGTTATGTTTAACGATTGAACTATTATTGGATGTAACTCCTGGCCGTTGGGTTAAGGGAAAGACAAACATTTTGATTATTTTTCACCGCTAAAATATTTGATTTTTGTTTACCAAGATTCAAAAGTCGAAAGAAAATTAGTAATTTTAATGAGGGAAATCTGAAATAGTCCTTAAAAATTATGGTAGTCGTCAGGAGTGCCGATCAGTTTTTTTCAAGTTTGAAAGATTGACTTAACGGTTCAAGCAAAAGTAAATGTGGCATTTTATAACAGGTTTACCTTCTGGAACCCTCTTGGCAAAGAAAATACCAATTGCTATCAGGAAAAATTTAACTTTCTATTTTTTATATTCCGAGGTCCCCTGAAGTCATTTTGACTGTTTTCGGAAAATATCTAATTGAGCAATGGCAACGGTGTCGTCAAAGGGTCTTGGCACCTTAGACGAATTAAGTTATTTTTTAAATTTTCCTTTGTTAAAAATACATTTCTAATAAATTAAAACATCTAAAACATTTAATGTATCCCCCAATCATCTTCTAGCTCTCTTTACCCACTGCTGAATATCAATCTCTTTTTCTAAGAGAAGGGTATTAAGTTCCCACGGTTGCTTAAACCGGGTTAGGAAATATACAAACAGGCGACATACAAAGTCGGATTTGAGCAAAGAAAGGACGGGCATATGCTGTCGTAGGCATTCCTGACAATGTGCATGATTAATTTATTGTTATATACAAAAATAAAAGATGGTGGAAACAAAATGGCAAACTGAAATAAAAATTTGTAATTAAATTATTAAATTGCATTTTGATAAAATGATTGATATAACATTTCTTGTAATATTAATCGAATGGCATATACCAGAGTTCTTTTTGATCCCATGCCCTCTCAAAATATATCATGCTTTTGCTGACCCTTGGACTTAATCATTATAATAATTTTAAGAAATAAATCCTTATCCCTATTCTTAGTCTAAAGCATTTTTATTGAACTTTTAAGTAGCTGCATTTTTGTCTTTTTACTTTTGTACTAAATAGGAAAATTAAAGAAATTTTATTTGCCGGCTTTGAAAAGTATATGAAAAACTTTTACAATAAATTTTGATTTAATTCGGGCATTTTGCTTCCACCATTTTTTATTTTTTTTTTGCTCGAAAAAAGCTCTAGTTCAAAATCAACTTACCTGATGTACATCACATTTTAGACATCTTTTTGAACATTTTCATGTTTTATTCAAATGCACATTGTTCAATTATTTATTTAAATTCAAATTTTGGAGCAATGTTACCTGTGGTTTGTCCGCCTTTGCACCACACCTTAAAAATCTTCCTAAATGCATTGGAAAGCAAAAAAATGGCACTGATTGTCACATTTTTACAAACACATGGTGTAGACACGTTTCAAATATCTTTTTGGATTTAATTTCATTGTAGATTAGAAATTCGTACAAAGGTTTCCTCTTTAGAATTGATTTACGCCAGATTTGCCTTGATTTTCTCCAAATTTCCTGTAACTTATATAAAGATGTCCCCAACGGTTACCCTCTTAAAATAAACTTTTATGATTTTTCAAAATTGTCAATATAATGTAGAATTTCAAGGAAATTTTAAAAAACTTCAAAAATGCCACATTAAAAACAGTTATTCTTATCTGAATAAAAGTTATATAATCCATTTTTGGTTTGAAAAAACACAATTGGTTTTCATAGCAAACTGCCATTAAACACAATTTTGAGACGAAAATTTGAGTGTTTGGTTCAACGTGTGATATGACTAAAAACATGAGCCCGTGAACTGCTTCAGCTGATGAGGAAGGTTGTCTTGATGATAAAGTATTTTTCTCCTGAGGCCCCTTTACTGTACAATCGAAGAACCTAGTAAGTTTATTACTATCAAAAATTAAAAAATGTAAGCATGTTGAACTTTCGAATTTCGCGAGTTAATCATTAGCTGAATGTTTAGTAACTCGACTTATTAGGTTTTGCGATTGTACGGTAGCCTTGATCACTTTTGAAAGTTACATTTAATTAAAAAATTATAATTACTATATCACATCAATGGAATCTCACTTTAATTATTTATTTTAATAAATCAAAATATTAATTTAGTATTTCAACAAAATTTCAATTAATTAATCCGAGAAAAATCGAAAATCCCGTAATGTATTTGCTAAAAATCAAAATATAATTAATTAAATTCGTACTTTCTGAATTAAAATTTAATTCGGTGAAATTTTGCTTGAAAGTGCACTAGAAGTGCTGTTGCCTATCTACTATTACCAAAAATAAAATTTTTAATTATAAACATTTGGCGCTTTTATGCAGTTTTTTGAAATTTTCCATAATATTGTTTGTAAACCATGGGAAAATCGCAGTAAAACTTTTTAAATTCCTCTACACCCTTGTAAATTCAATACATCCCCGTACATCGTTAGAAACCTTGGGACTTCCCCCTATACTATAAAGTTCTTCTACAATAAATCAGCTCAATTGTGTAATTGCACAATTACCAATATGAGGGGCCGTAGGTAGATAAAAATTTAAATTTGAAGTAGAACAATGATAATTTGAAACATGATTTAGGCGTACTCAGCGTCATCTCCAATGCAATGATGGCATATCTAAGTTGCAGAGAAACCATTTCAAAGAACACACTCACTTGCCTTTCGCTGGGGGAAAATTACATCTCAAAATTGAAATTGTGATTATGTTAACCCACTACCAAATGCTCGCTCAGATTAATTAAAAGACGGTGGCGGGGGGATTTCCATAGCTGCTTGACATTGATACAGGAAATAATACAAAAATCCTTCAGGATAATTTTCTGAAACCCCATAAAATATGAAAGCATGGAAAACGTTTAATTCTGTAATAGCAGAAAAATACGAAAAATTTCGAATTGCCCAAAGTGGTGCGACAGTTCCGGTGTTAGCTATGTATTTGTTTTGGTCGATCAGGTGTGCGACGCACGACTTGCATAATAATTTTACTATAAATGAAAACTTTTTGTGCAAGTATTATTGTTATTTTCGTATCAATTAAAATTATTAAGTGACCAATGCCTACGAGCTGCGGTACGCACGTGCTCGGTCCGCACCAACTAGAAAGTTTCAATTTGTGTCAGGTAACGTAAATTGTTATAACAAGTTGATTTTAGTTGTTTATACGCTCTCGTAGTGCCGAGTTCGTTTTAAAAACGGAAATAACATTTACAGTTTAAATTAAATTGTTAAACAAATTGTTCGCTACTATTATTGTGCTGGGTCAAAATTTGATAAGCAGTTTCGTCATCTTCTATAAACAAATTTGTTCGTTATATTATTACGCTCTTATCTAATAATGAACTTAATGGTTTTAAATTGTAATTTGGTGTTATCTTCAAAAGTTCGTTAAAAAAATAAATACACTTTTGTGCATGCAGTGTAAAAAACAGTTCAGTGACCAATGATAGTATTTTTGAAAAATACGGATCATCCAAGTCCGCTTTTTTGATACCAGCATGTCAATTTTTAGGGAAAACAATTGGGTGAGTGCCTAAATTTAAAGGGGGTTTCAAATGTCAGATTTTGAAAATTCTGCGGGGTCACAATTTTATTTCGTTTGGATCTATCAAATGTTTTTTACCATATTTGGATTTTTTACTTATTTTAATTTTGTTTACGGTTTGTCAGTAAAGCGGAAACACTGCGTATTTAAATCTGTACTGTCAGATCTTTCAAATTACTTATTTTGTTGCGGTTAGCGGGCCCAGATGCGGTCATTTTCGAATATAAAATGAAAAAATCGAAGTATACCAGATATCAAATTGAATCAATTTTGTTTATTTTTAAATTTGATTTTAGGCGCCTAAATTTAAATACACTTGACCGTTATCACTGATTTATGTATATTTTTATACTTTTGAATGCATGAATATTGTATATTGAAATTGGAATCGATCAAGGTCACGGTATTACCACTTATCGATTTCAAACTTTGGGTATTTTATAACTTTTGAAAATGTATTCCCATCGGAAAGTTCGCAAACGGTAAAGAAATCAAATTCGGAAAAAGCGCGCCACCGAAAATTTCAATTTTTGATTGTTGTTTTGCAAACTAAATTTATTATCTCACCGAGCATAACTAAACTTACTTCCGTCTATTTTTTTATGCAAGACTGATCATATAATTTTGTCACACGGTGTATAAAGTAATACAGTGCCGTAGCTAGTTTTTTTGCAACTTCCACGGTTTCTTTACTCCCTGGAAAGAAAACAATACCCAATATTCTAGTATGAGTCCATTAAAAAAATTGATTTGAGGGGGGACGAATGATGAGCCACGAATTTTCTATACTTAAAAAACTGCTGTTTGAGCCAACTGCTTTTTTGTAATTTTGAAATTGCAAAGTAACAATTAAAAACTTTATAAATAATTTAATAAAAATTACAGTAAAGCACCTGATGTTACGTTCATTTAATTATCATTAAAAATATCTCTAGCAATTATTTGAGCTTTCGCTTTTTATTAGAGAGTTTACGAAAACAATTAAAATGTTATCAAATAATCTGGCATTATTAAAATAATTAATATTGCATATTATGCTAGTTTTATCAAAATTGGAGATGGGCCACAATTTCGGGGGACGCGTTTGGTCTGTTTTGGATCAATAATACATTTCATAATTTAAGGTGGTTGCAGCGCTCCATTGGCATTTTCTCGAATCCATGTCAAAAATATGAAAATTACAAGATATAAAGTTAATGATTTATCATAATTGTAAAACAAATTTGAAAAAGATTGACCGTGTACCTTGGGAGATAATCGGATTTGAAATTTTTGAATTTAACATGTAAAAGCATAGGGAACTCAGTAAAAGTTTAGAATTTCCGTAAAATAAAATAGTTAAATCCATGTCAGACGCATAAAAATTAGTCTACGTGTAGGATAATATCTTACAAAATGGCAAAAAAAAAATTAAAAATTTTGACCATCTGGTTTGTCCGTAAATAATTTTTGAATATGATGCGATTTGATTTCTGAAAAACCGTATAAGTTTGGCATCGTCGCATAAATTAAAAAAGTTTTATGTCAGTGTCAATTTTAAAAGTTGGGTTTATTTTCTAAAATAAACGATGGCGGAACTTATAAAGTCGGAACAGACAATAAAGCGTAAACCCTGAAAAGAAGAAGAAGAAGGTTTATTTTCTATTTCAAATGAAATATAAATCAATTTGGCGGAAAACCATCGTTCAAAATGCGGCCATTCGATGGAAAATAAGAAAGAAGGTTTGGTGCAATGTTATTACGGTATAATTTTCGTATGGTGCAAATAAAATAGAAAAATCTATTTGTTTAAGAGATAAATTTTGTCAGTTGATAATAATCCTTCTTCTAATTCTTCAGCCAGTTATTGTGCACTCAAAATGCTAAACTTCCTTTACGGCGTGTCAATCTGTGGACTATGGGAAGGCAACAAGAAACCAACCGTCAGCCTGACTTTGGCCATGTTGATTGTCTATGCATTATATAAATGTATGGCACTCGAAGAAAATATTTTCAATGGAAAGTTTTATTACTAATTTTAATAAAAAATAAAATGAATTTTTGAAAAATAAAATTAATTAAAATAGAAAAAACTTAAAATCGTGGGATTCGATCCAACCATCACGTGTGTATGAGGACGGACGCTAGATAATCACGCCATGAGCCTATTATCAATTATTTTCTACACAAACTATAATTATGAAAAGACTTGAGTTTTCCAAAAGCGTACTTTTTGGAATTGATTGCAAAATGTGTAGGGTTACGGTGTTGATAAAAATTTCATGTTGTAATAAATTGCCCACGTGAGCACAAAATATTATTTAAATATATTTGACGTTTGATTATTTAATTTAAAAAAGAGTGCTAGATTAATAATTTATATTATAACTTATTGCGGCGCTGCCAAATTGAAACATCGTATATGATCCGTGAGTCAAATGAGTTATTGTAAATTCTTGAATAAATCGATATGTTGAAATAAAACAATCGATTCTTAATCCTCACACATTCGTTTTTAATATTATAACTAGCAATACCATTATAACAATTTTTAAAGCATTAATAACAATATTTTATGCATTAGTCACTCAAAAACTAGACTGGATCGCTGCAACTACCTTAAAAAAATCAGCAGGAAACATTTTTCCCAGTTCCGATAAAAGAACCTTGACCTGCAGTTGGTCTACAAAAAATTTGGATTTTAACAATAGCAAGGATTTTTATAATTCAGGACATTAGTTTTCTACAAGGTACTTGTAAATGAGTGTAATTTTTTAATTAAGATGCTCTTTTATTATCGATATCTTTTGAAACCGTCATGAAAAAGCATTGAACTTTTGAATAGTTGAATGGCATAGGTTTAACAAAAACGAGGGCATTTGTATATTTTTCACTTCCTTATAATATATCAATTTTTAATATTTTACTATGATTTTTAAAAAAATTAGGGAGAAATTAGAAAAATAATTAATAAATCCCTTTTTATTGATTTAAAATGGCGGTGAAAATTTGAGAGGGCAAGTTTTAAGTAATAATTCTAAGGTTATTAGTATTTTATTCTATAAATATAAAATACCCCCCTCCGTTTAGAAATATGACCACCCGTGCAGCACAAAATGAAGTTTTGCAACCACTGGAAAGCAGTAAAAAGCTTTTTCGACGGTGTTATACATACTGTTTTTTCTACGACTCTATGAAGTTAAAGTGTAACATAAAATTAAAATATTACAATTTTACCATTCTTGAAAGTGTTATCTTTCAAAAGCTGTTTAAAATTATTTTTATTTTATAATTAGCGACCCTTTACTTTTTGCTGCACCGTACGAAAAAAGGCTACTTTCCACATCAAAAAAGAGTTTTAAAAAGACATACCTACCTTGCATGGCAAGAATTGGAAAATTAATTTTATAATTTTTGATTTAAAATACCTGCTATTATTAAACAATTTATAATAATACAATAATAATGTAATAATTAATAATAATTAAATGAACTTCAGTAAATCTTTTCACTTCGCACCTGTCGCTCTTTCGTTGACCTTCCTCTCCTTTCGACGACTTGCCAACCTTCACGTTAAGTTTCATTTTTGAAAATTAAAAGTGCTAATATACAACATACTAATGGCGCATTTAAGAAAAACTCTAAGAAGGGGGCGGTATATATTACAATATAGATCTTTTCTTAATTAATTTTTTTATTACAAGAAAATCAGGCCTTAATATTTAAATAACTGCATATTATTTTTTGTAAAGGAGGCCTAGTTTCCCTGGGCCAACCTCATAAATACGCCATTCCAAATTGTGCCTAATTAAATGGGTAAGCCTGATACAGGGAGCTTTTGTTTAAATTATCTCATATACAAAAATTTTTTAAAATTTAATTTTAATAAAGAGGGTGTGGGGGGGGAGCAAGCTTTAAATATTTAAAACTTAAAAACATTCTGGTCACTTCACTTTTTTTTGCAAATTTTAGGTATTTCCGGTTTATTCCTCTTTAAACTGTATGCTTACGTACATAATATGTCATCCAAACAATTACTTATGTTGTCAAAAATAAAATTCATAATCTAAAACTTGAAAACAGCAAAGCAATGACACTCTACAAAATGTAATGTTTATAATAATTTACCTGCACGTCTAAAACTAACTGCTTAATATTGTGAACTAGCCTGAGATTCAAACTATTGTTTTGAGTGAGGGGGGGGGTCGGTTTTGAAGTTTTTTGGTTACTTATCAAAGGTTGGTATTGACCTAAACGATTTAACGGTTAATTATTGAATTATAAAGTTAGATTTAAAAATTGCAATAGGAGTAACTTTTTTAAAAATTATAAATTTATAAAAGTTTTAGGTTAAGTGCGTAAAATAGTGTAAAAGTTGAATCGAAAGCAGTGTTTTGTTTTAAAACGAAAATTAAATTACAATGGAGAAAAATTTGCAAATTAAAAAGATACGCACATTTGGGAAACCTAAGGTATGTAATATTGTAAATTAAAATTTAAAAAAATTGTCACATTTTTGAATTTAAATTGACACGTGAAACGATTCGTTGAAAACTAACAATTTGAGATATCAGATTTTGAAATTGTAATTTATACATTAATTTGAAATAATTATTATTGTGTTAATGCACTTACACTTTTAGTATAATGTATCAGTGCAGGAATGACCCCCCGGGGACAGGGATACCGTTCTATTTCTCTATTGATTTTGTTTGATCATTAATATTCTTCCATGACAGGTTTTCTTATAAATATGAATGAATTATAGAAAAAATATTAATAATTTTCTTATTATATTTGCGGTTATTGTCTGAATCACAAATAAGTTACTCACTTCATACTAATGATTCATATTAACAAACAAATTTTAAGTAGTATATACATTTTAGAATTATTATTGCAAATGTTTTAAATGTACAATTTTTTCACTAATATAATATTATAACAGATCAGGCGGCCTATCGGCCGCCGTGAAATACAGTGGAACTCGATTGATGTGCAACTCGATTGACTGCTCATAATTTTAAGTTAACCAGAACAAAATGAGTAGTTCCATAATTCCAATTTTGATGCCTAACCCCAATTTCTCCAGAAAATTATCAAAATTAATACATTTTTTAATTTACGTTAGTAGCGATGCAAAAACGGTAAGAGATACCGAAAAATTGTATTGTAAGAATTTCGTAGCAATTGCATTTTGTACGACATGGTTCGTATTATGTAATTTTTTTCGGTTTTCCCAGAAAATTTAATTTAAATTCGTGTAGTATTTTTTTAAGGTTTACATATTTTTTTGAATAATAATTAAAAAATTATAATTATTTTTAAATGCTGAGAGTAAATTACTAATCGCAATAAAAAAAACGCTCCGAATCCACTTTATCCCGGGCCGAAAGCAGTTTCCACATCGTTCACTCACTCACCTTGAAAAATAAACTATTGCTTTGAATTTGATGTAATTGGTCTACAGAACTTTCGAAAAATTACATTACTCCTAGTATATTACCCCAACCCCCCTCAGTTGGATTAATCATATCAAAATTGATAACAACCCACAGACCAGTGGAAAACCATGCAAAGAGAATAAAATATTTTTCCTAGGCTAGGAAACCATATTCGAAACGGAAGTGCGGTAAAATTTTCAAAGACAGAAGCTTGCAATAAAACTATAGCAGAGAATTAAAAACCAATAATGCTTGACCGATTTTTTTTTAATTTGGGCTACGAATTCTTGCTCATTCAGCCACATCGATACGAATATAGCAACAAATTATTATTGTTACCACAGACGGTTCCTGTCCACCGGGGACAGAGCCTTAACCTCATATTTGGTCATCTTTTCTTCTTTGTTATTTTTCCATCCTAATCAGATGAGATTCTAACCAGAAATTTTCAATCTATACTCAACAGCAAGTCACTACTGCGATCAGGAGGGAAAGTGATTTCTTACTTAATGTTTAGAAGGTGCGTAAGTCACCTGGCCTGCTATTTCATAATTTTTTTTAAATAAATAAATGTACATCAGCAAATTTAAAACCAAATGGTTTTTATAATTTTCCTTTTTTAATTAAAATCATTTAGAATATTAATTTCCCATAAGAAAAATTAAAAGGAATACAACTTTCTATAGCCAACAACTTTTTTTAAATAAAATTTTCTTTTACAAAAACGTTTTATTTGTTTCTTTAGTTTAGAAGCATTAAGAAAAAAAAATTCCACTGGATGTTAAACAAAAACTAATAGGTATAACGCAAATTATTCAATTTTATGCATTTTATTAGTTAGTTATTATAAATTTCTATATTTTCGATCTCTCCTATGCTTAATAATTATTTATTATAAACTTTCATATAAGGAAAAATTTGTTGTGCAAATTTTAGCCAACTTAGGAGTTGCAACTTAAATATTAGAAATATTTTTCGTTTTACATAATGGCTAACGAGGCCGATAAACTTGTCATTTTAATTTTAATTATTATTTACTTTTTTTATTATGATTTATAATTGGAAAATTATGATGGGTGTCGGATTTGCATGCAAATCTACAGTTATATTTTTATTCCAGCTAACGACACAATGATTAACTACATGTGAACGATTTTGGTAAACACTAAACGAACTCTTCATTTTTTAATTTTTATACCCATGCAACCGTCTAATATAATATTTCTTAAATTTATTTAATAAAAATTATAAATAATATAATATGACATACTAAACTATTTAATTAATGATAACCGCAAATTAACGGTTACTTACACAACGTATAGAATTTTGCAGGTAACGAACCGACACCATTAAGTTTAATAAAGTTTACTTCAGTTAGATACTTTTTTTTTCAATGTTTATTATTGTTTAAATAAATAAACCGTTGAATGACGCTTAAGCAGTGGTGACCGTTAAGAAAATTTTGTGAAGGAACATAAGAAATTTGACGATTAGTATAATTTTATTGATGACGTTCTATTGATGATTTGGTTTGAAACGTCAGGCTCTTATCATACAAAACGAACTATACCAAATGCATTGTCAAAATTCAATTAATTGTTTACAGCCGGAATAATTTAAATTTAAATAAATCAAGGAAATTTAGAAATTACGTCTGGCTCTTATATCATCAATGGATGTGCACTAATTTCAAAAAGGAAATTCTCTTTTATTTAAAATTCGTATAAATATTAATGCCGTACTTGATATGCAATTACACAATAAATTGTATCAATTAAGAAATCCGAAAATTAACATTTTATAATTTTTTTAAATAAAAGCATTTTTTCATAGTTGGGAGGTTGCCCAATTTAAATGTTTTGAGTTAATTAAAAAGTAATTATTTAAATTAATAGAACTTGATCAGATAGTTGGAATGGTTTTGTTATTAAAATTAACAGTCTGCGTTATATTTAATTGATCGTAAATTTTCAGAACGGTGTGAGAAAGTGACATTGTTAAATTGTAATAAAAGAAAATATAAATACACTGTGTATATAATTTCCATTGTTCAATGAGCTTCTGTATCACAATAGCTATAATTATCGGTAATTAAACTATCACACTTTAATTTATTCGATCGTTAATGGATGTATTATTAGATACATGTTTAAAATTTAAATTCTATCCGAAATTCTACCAAAAAATAATTCGCCTAACACTAAAGAACGTTTCCTTCTTTTTTATTTTAAATGCTCAAGTACTGCATATCTTGCATATATACTGAATTTCTTAAAGTTTGTCCTGCTACTTGTATATTTGGAATATTGGATACTTGAAAACTGAAATAATGTAGAAACATTTAGATCGGGCGAAACCGAGTATCATATATAGCAATAATATAATGTAAAATATTAGATAACAACTTTATTTTGTCATCTTTTTTCGGAATGCGAATCACTAATGTAATTTTCTTTACCAAACTTGACGATCTACGACAATTCATGTCGAGATTATATTTTTGATAAAAAATATTATAGCGGCTTGCAATAATTAAAATTTTTTTCATTGTTCCTATCAGATAATAATCTGAAAATTAGGTGAAAGTGATGACCACATTTCCTTGGATATTTATCTGTCTTCGCTCTCCAGACACAATGCTTAACAGTGCCAACGCTAATAGTAAAATACACGATAAGGTTGCCCATAAATGGTCCTACAGACAAATAGGCTGGGGCTATTTAAAAGTGTAGTTGAACTACTTAAGAGCCTTATAATATGTGCTAAATGGAATTTTATTCACAGTAAAGAATAATAACAACCTCCAACCTTGAAACAAGCTTATTGAAAAGAAAAACCCGACAATCGTTGTTTGATGCTTGGACTGACGAAGGGACCACTTCATCAATATTATCTGCACGAAAATTTTAATCTCAATTCATCTTGGGAGAGAGTTTCTACCTCGACGTAGTTCTACGCCAGCCGTTTCCACGTTTTCAAATTTTAAGTTCAAAATTTTGGTTTTCCCCACCCTCGAAGCTTTCTTATTTCAGTGAGGAAAAACAGGGCAAGAAATGAGTTACTTCAATTGTAAAAAGTCACTTCAGGATACTTTTATTTGGAAACTGTTACTTTTGTTACTTTTTATTCAGTGACAATTTGAAATTTCAAAAAAATAAAAATTTAATTTAATGAAAATTACGTTTTTGACGAAAATTAATAAATAATTATTTTTTTAAATTTGTATTAAGCGAATTTGTATTATTATAATATTAGGATGCATTTCGCTTAGTCAATCCATATTTAATTTCTTTAATTTACAAAATATTGAAAAGTTTGGAAAATTACTGATTTAGAAAACGTGGAAAAGTCGGAGAATTTGTTTTGAGAAATTCGGTGGGAACCCTGTTTCTTTGTTTTTAGTTTCATAATTCAATCATTTTTTTTAAACAAAGAAACGGCTTTGTCCAAATATGCAACTATTTTGTTAAATATATCAACTGTTTTGTTTAATAATTATCTGCTTTATTCGGTTGTTTTTGGTTCTACAATGCAATTTTTTGTTCAAAATGCAACTATTTTGAATCATTAATTCAACTATTTTGTTTAATACTTCAACTGCTTTGTTTACCATTTCAATTATTCTTTAGTTGAATAATTTAATCGTTTTAGTTAAAACATTCAATTGGTTTTGATTGTTTTTTCAACTATTTTGTTCAATAATTCAGCTATTTAATAATTTATTTGTTATTCATTTTTGGTTTAACAATGCAACTGTTTTGTTCAAAAATTCAACTGATTTTATTTCGTTTTATAAATTCAACAGGTTCTATTCCCGGTCGCGCCAAACGCACTGCTGTGATCCAGTTGTAATTTGTTACTTGTCGACTTTATAGGAAATGTCATCAACTCTCTTAACATTGAATAATCATAACTATAAAATTCAGCTGTTTTATCAATAATGCAGCTTCAATTTAACTGTGTTGTTCAATATTTCAATTATTATTAATTTCATAATTTCTTTCAACAAATTCAATTTAATTATCCTTGATTCAAGATTTGTTTAATAATTTAAGTGTTTCGTTCAACAATTCAACTATCCTTGATTCAACAATTCAACAGGTTATTCAACTTCAAAACAGCTTTTTAAACAATTCAACTGTTTTATGAACAATGCTATAATACCCAAATACCAAAAGTGCAATTGTTTTGTTCAATAATTTAACTGCTTCAATTAATAAATTCAGTTGCTTTATGTAATTAATTTCAATTGGTTTTTCAACATTTCTATTATTTTTAGTTTAATAATTTTATTATTTTTGGTCGAATAATTCAATTGTTTTTGGTTGAACAATTTAATTATCCTTGATTCAACTTTTGTTTAATCTTTCAATTGTTTAGTTTAATAATTTAGTTGTTTTCTTTAATATGAATTTTCTTGCGTGGTTCATTAATTCAACTGGGTTATTCAACAATTCAACTATCCTTGATTCCACAATTCAATTAATTTTTATCCAAATTCAACAGGTTACAATTTAAATAATTTAACTGTTTTATGAAAAAATCCATAATATCAAAATACAAAAAGTGCAGCTGTGTTGTTAGATAATTCAGCTGTGTTGATTAATATATTCAATTGCTTTGATTAAAAAATTCAGTTGCTTTGTTTAATAAATTCAGCTGTTTTGTTCAGTAATTCTGCTGTTTGGTTCAAATAATTCAAATGTTTTGTTCAACATTTCGATTAGTTTTAGTTTAAAATTTCATTTTTTCTTATCGAATAATTCAATTATTTTGATTCAACATTTATTCAATAATTCTGCTGTTTTGTTCAAATAATTCAAATGTTTTGTTCAACATTTCAATTACTTTTAGTTTAAAATTTCATTATTTCTTGTCGAATAATTTAATTATTTTTGAATGAACAATTTAATTATCCTTGATTCAACATTTAGTCAATAATTCAACTATTTTGTTCAACAATTCAACTACACTTGATTCAACAATTCAACTATTTTTTCACAATTTAACAGGTTTTTCAACTATTAAACTACTTTTTAAAAATTCAACTGTTTTATGAGAAAATCTATAATATCAAAAGTGCAGCTGTTTTGTTAAATAATTCAACTGTTTTGTTAAATAATTCAACTGCTTCGATTAATACATTCAAGTGGCTTTGTTTAATAAATTCAACTGTTTTGTTTAATAAATTCAGCGGTTTTGTTCAATAATTCTTCCGTTTGATTAAAATAATTCAACTGGTTTGCTCAACAATTCAAATATTTTTGGTATAATAATTATTAATCTATATTTGACTTTTGTTAACCAAGTTTTGAAAAATCAGGGAAAGTTATCAATTTTAATCAAGGAAAACCTGAAAAAGTCAAAGAATTTGTTTTTGAAATTCTGTGGGATATAAAAAAAGTAATAGATTTTTTCTTTCATTTAATTCTATTAAAATTATAAAATAAACTTTTATTTTCGTTTTTACACAAGAAAATATAAATTTTTTGAGTTACTTTATGGTTATTTTGTAACCAAAAACATTACATGCAGTTTTTCAACTTTTTTTGAGGAAATTTTCGATTAGAGCACTGCTAAAACATTCCAGATTTTTAAAAAATATTTGAATTTTTTTATTCAATTTACAACTTTTTTTTTAATGCATTTTAGAAATAATGCAACGTATTATTTCAAGTTCTAATCGCACTTGCTATGTTGGCTAGGTGTGACAATTGCACATCAGTTTCAATTTAGCTGAAAAAATGATTAAAAAATTGAAAATAATAAGGAAATTCTTAAAAATTTGACAATTATTGATTGCTGTTCTAATTTTAACAGGTCATATTTAAATAATAATTTTAATAGTCTAAACTAGAGACCCTGGAATACTTCCAGCCACACTCAAATTGTAATAGATATATTTGCAAACTTATGGCCTTTAGAATTAAGTGATTCCTAGAGAAACTTTTTAAAACAACATAAAATTAAAGATAATAACAAGGAGTCCGGAGAGGGATGAAGTAATCCCCTGTATATGTTATCGCTCTGAAAAAATTACATCTGTATTATAAAGCTTCTGTATAATTTTCAACCTATTAATGTTTCTCCCACGATTCTCTAAATTATTATTAAATTTCAGTGAATTATGTATAAAAATTCTAAAATATGAAATAATTATTGAATTGAATATGCAGCAAAACAGAATCCCCCTGTCATTATACGATAGATTTTTATGTTAAAAGTTGGAATTTTCAAATTTGCCTTGATGCAGAAAACTCTATTCGTGGTCCGTTGTTAACCTTTGAACAAAGTTTCTTTCGGGTCAATTAGCAGGTTAGCAGATAATAGAAAAAATTCAAAACAAGCAGTGATTTTTCTATAAGTTTTATAGCTTTGCGATGTTCTCCAATCTTCTAACCGTTGGAGGACGTGACAGAACAGTGGCGGAACAGCACTAATAAAAGCCAAACGACATGAGTTGATCAATATTTATTTTATACTCAATTTTTAACTTTTTAATTTCTGATTTCATTTTAATGAAAAATTCTTCCAATGTTTTGTTACTTTCAAATTTCAATGTAATAGCAATGCATCGGTTAAAAAATGCTGTTTTGTCATAAAATTAAAGTCCAGCTGCAGCATTTTCTTTTTGCCGTGGTTCGACAACCAAATCGAATTTCTTGAATTAAATTAAAGTATGATGAAGAACTACGGAAAGAAAACTCGCTGGTACGAAACACTGCTTCCTGTTAAGGTAATCCATTTCGTAAGAAATATCGATAGCAATAATTGTAGTAGTTATGCATCAAAAATTTTGTTCATTTGGTATGAAATACAGCATTACGAAAGAACAAAATTACACTAACACGTCTAAGTAAATATATCAAATTACTTACAACCCCAGAGATGGCATTTAATTTCGCTCTAGATTCAATGGGCGGTAACAGCAGGCCACCTATTCTCAAATTAGAAGCATCAAAAGAAAAGCATCTCATCGGCCCACTAGCATATCAGTTGTAAAATTAGGTGCTAATTAAGAAATTTAATTTGCATTCAATAGGATCAGTAGGTGTTTTTTTGCACATCAGGAATGTAAAGTAATCACTACCTTGGATATTTTTATAAATGTCAGTAGTGGCTTCTATTTAAAACACGTCTTAGTTTTTGCCATTGTCTTAGACCAACAATAAAAAATGCCAAAGTCGTACAATGCACTATTGTCTTTCACAAAATTATTTTCACTTTTTTTTAAATCGGATTTATTATAACATATTCTTCTCGTTGTCATTATTGATTTTTTGCCTTTTAATGCTGTTTAAGTAGAAAGTTAACAATTAAAATCATGTGAGTTAAAAACCGCGACAGAAACATTTTAATATTATCGTGATCGCTGGTAGTCACACTTGGAAATTCTTGGTGTAAAACACCAGAATGCATGTAATTGTTTTTGCATTTCCGTGTTAGAAAAGTTTTTTCGTGTCGAAGATGTTTGAAAGTGTAGTGGTTCGCTTTAATTAAAGCAAAGTAGATGTTCTTGTCGTGTTTTCTATGCTTGAAATTGCACAAGATCATCTTCAAAATGCCAAGTGGATAAATCCACCTTTCTTTGAAAATAAAAGTTCGAAAATTTAGGTTGGATAAGGTGTGAACTCCAAATTTTCAATACTACAATGCTAAAACTGATTGACGTGGGACAGAACACGGAATAATAAAACCTAAAAGAAGGGCAAAATTGAATTTATGTTTTTCTGATTTTGAATTATAATTAACTAACTTGCATTAAGTTAGCGTAACCAATTAAGAATTATAGAAACTTACTAGGTTATTGTGTCTAACAATGATTTATATTTTTTTTTTCTATTTGTAACGGATTCCGTTACTTGAAAAATGAGAGCGACAGCATTTTCATCTATCAGGATGCTCTTATTTGATTATTTTCACAAACCAACGATTAATTTTTATTTTAGATTCTACTGATTAAGTACTAATAAATTGAAAAGAGAGTAGAAATAGTAAAGTTAACATTTTTGAAAATTAAAAAAAAAGGAAAGGAGTGAGTAAAATATTGCACTTTAACAGTTTTATTTAACCACGTTACGATCAGTAATTATTACATAAATTATCCTTTTTATAATTTTGTTACTTCGCTTAACATTATTATTTTTCTAAATTCTGTTTTTATTAATGATTGTTTCTCATTTCCCAACTTTTTAAAATAATTAAAGTATCTTAATCAAAAGCGAGAATCGACAGAAACTACAGATAATGATTACCCTCTCTCTCTTCATCCACAGAAACTTAATTCGCTCTCTTTCACCCACCAAAAGGCCGTTAATAAAGGAAGTCCGCTATTATTTTCCAAATTTTTGATTCCTCTTCTCCCCTCTGTCACAGTTTGTTACAATCTTTGATCCCCCTCCTCTCCAGAACGATCAATGGTCACAAATCAAGAACCCCCCCCCCCTAATTTATTATTATAATATTTTAATATTATAAGCAAAATTACTCAAACACAATTTTTTTACAAATCCAAAAAATTAAATTTTTATGCGGACGTCACATTTGGCTAACCCTCCTCCCCCCTTGTCACATTGGGTCACATTTTCTGCCCCCCCCCCTCAAGGCAAGGACGTCCTTTATAAACAACCCTCCAAGGTGAGGTTCTGTTTCAATTAAACTAGAAGTTTGATAAACACTAAGCTTTTTATTTTTCTATTGTTACGCCACCTGTTGACTATGTTTCCTCCTCTTAAAATAGGCCCCCTTCTTGATGTATAATCTTCTTCGTTCTTCTTTCTTTAATAGCATTTTTTTCACCTACTGTAAGACTTCTACTAGGACTACTGTAGACTTCTTTTTCTAGAGAAATGCTTGTATTATTAAGACTCCATGGCTGCCTACAGCGGATTGAGTGTCATCAGTGTCGCATATTAAGTCCTGCCGCTTCCCACTTATCCGTCACTGTCAGTGTGTTTTAGTTTTCTCTTTTTCTCAAAAAATTCCATTTTGTACACTGCTGACGTGACATTTTTACGTAGTTACTATTGCGGTAGAATGACTAAATACAGTGGAATTTCTATAAATTCCTACAAGCCTGTAAAACCTGAAATATCTGGAAAAGTAAGGAAATTTAAAATCGTGTAAATTTTGTTTTGAAGAAATTTTAGATTTTCATTCAGGGAACATTAAAAATTTGAAATAAAATTTTGAAAAAATAAGAATTTAATTCAAAAAAATTATGAAAATTACGTTTTTGATTTATTTTATTAAAATTTGTATTAAGTTGTTTTTCTGTATGGCAATTTAGGATGTATTTTGTTCGGTCGACTCATGTTTAATTTTTAAAATTGATCAAATATCAAAAAGTTGGGGTAAATTATCAAAATTTTAATGGTAGAAAACCTAGAAATGAACAGTGTATAACGAAAACCTGAGAAAAGTAAGAGAATTTGTTTTGAGAAGTTTGGGAGAAACTCCATTTCATTGTTTTTGTTTAATAATTCAACTGTTTCTGTTCAATAACTCAAAAATTCAATTATTTTTGGTGTGATAATTTAATTAGTTTTGGTTTAATAATTCGACTGTTTTTGGTTCCACAATGCAACTGTTTAGCGCAAAAATGCAACTGTTTAGTCTAAAAATTTAATAATTGTTTTGTTGAATAAGCAAACTGTTCTGTTTAATAATTCAACTTCTTGGTTTAATAAATTCACCTTTTGGTTCAATAATTCAACCGCTTTGTTCAACATTTTAATTATTTTTGGTTTAATAATTTAATTGTTTTTTGTTTCATAATTTAATCGTTTTTGCTTCAACAATGTTTTGTCCAATAATGCAACTTTTCCGTTAAATCCATAATTCAACTATTTTTGTGTAATAATTCAACAATTCAAATATTTTCGGTATTATAATTTAATTGGTTTTTGTTTAATAATTCAATTGTTTTTGGTTCCACAATTCAACTGTTTTATCCCAAAATACAACAGTTTTGTCCAAAAATTCAATTGTTTTATTGAATAACCAACTGTTATTTTTTTCAGTAATTCAAACGATTTGTTCAACGTTTTGATTATTTTTGGTTTAGTAATTTAATTGTTTTTTTATAATTCAATCCTTTTTGGTTCAACAATGTAACTGTTTTGTTCCACAATGCAACTGTTTTGTCCCAAAATACAACTGTTTTGTCCAAAAATGCAATTGTTTTAGCAAATAACCAACTGTTTTATTTAATAATTCAACAGATTTGTTCAACATTTTGATTATTTTTTACTTAATAATTTAATTGTTATAATTCAATCCTTTTTGGTTCAACAATGTAACTGTTTTGTCCAAAAATACAACTTTCTTTTCAACTTTTTGTTCAATAATTCAACAATTCAAATATTTTTGTTGTAATAATTTAATTGTTTTTTTTTAATAATTCAATAGCTTTTGGTTCCAAAATATAACTGGTTTGTCCAAAAATGCAATTGTTTTAGTGAATAAGCAACCGTTATTAAATTCTATTCAATAATTCAACTGTTTGGTTTAATAAATTAAGCTGTTTGATTAAATAATCAACTGCTTTGTTCAACATTTTGATTATTTTTGGTTTCATAATTTAATTATTTTTTGTTGAATAATTCAACTACTTTTGGTTTAACAATTCAATAGATTTTTCTGCAATTTAACTATTAAATGTATAAAAGCTACTATTTTGTTCAAAATGCAAAATGTTTTCTTAAATAAACCAACTCTTTAGTTCAATAATTCTGCTTTTTTGTTTAATAGTAATTAAACTGGTTTGTTTAACAATTCAATTGTTATTTTTGACAATTGAACTATTTTTGGATATAACAACCAGGGTTTTGCCGCGAAATAAACACTTTATGGTTATTCTCCGCCGCCAAAAATAATTTATTTTTGTTTATCAAAATTGCACAAATCAGGGAAAATTATCAATTTTAATCGGAGAAGACCTGAAAACCTTTAGAAAATTCAGGGGAAACCCTGTTTAACCGGGTTTAACCCACAACTTTGCAATGTAGAAGTGTAATTATAGCCAAAACTTTGGAAGTTTCTGTAGTCATAAGGACCCACGTTGATGATGATAAAACTATAAATTTTATAGTTTAGAAGACGTTGATTCCAGATCATAATGATGATGTTTCAATCAGAAACGTTTTTCTTTGTACCTAGAATATTTTGAAAGTGGTCATCATGAATTACGGATTGATTGGAATTGGAGTATCATTTACTGAAAGATATTATGGACTCGGGGAATATCTGTGAAAATTAACAAGTAGGAACCTTGGTCCATAGTTTTTCTTGATTATACATTTATCGAGGAAGGCTCTAAAAGAGTTGATATCTAAATCTGATGATTTTCATGATTTCCATGTCTCGTGAGATCAAAATACACCCTACGATTCAGAAAGCCAGAAGAAGTTTATAGCTTATTGGTTAGTGTGTTTGATTGCTAATGTTGAGGTACTCGGTTTGATCTCGGACAAAGTAGGAACAAGTAAATCATCACCAGAACTTAAAAATGTTGGTTCTGCCATGAGAATTTATATGTACATTTGACATGTTCCGCGGTCTACGTTGAACTGTAGGTCCCCTATGTATTATATGAAAATCCTTGAAACGCAGATCATTGGTAGTATTACCCAATACAAATTCTTGATGCAGAAAATATTAATTACTCATTATTTAAAAGCACGATTGTAGTTTTTTAAACAATCTGGTTTACATCTTAAATGCCTAAAGTGTATGTTTATATAACCAGCGTTTTAATAAAAATATCGGTGTTGCAAGCTGCCTTTCTAATGATTTGCAATTTACGTTGCTCTTAATAGTGCTTTAACTAAGCTTGCACTTTTGAACAAAAAAATTTTGCATTAGCTTACCAATTACATAAATTACCATTCCTAGACAATTGAAAACTTATATAAACACGCCTGACATATCATTCGGTGCTATTATTAGGAAGGACTCGTTTTCTGCACATAACTCCATTGATAATTTGAGAAGGAGCTTAATAATAATAATGCTGCACTTTATGAATATTAAGTGGATATCAAAATTCAGGTCGAAGATATAATAAACAGTTTATTATAAAAATTTATGGATGCATTGTTTCGGAAGTATTGCGGGGGAAGGTGCCATGTTCCATTTTTAAATAAAGAACTAGGTGGAGTAACACTTTGGCTGAAACATATTTTTTTTTTGAACATCATTTCTGATCTGATAATTTTTATTTTGAATCGATCAACATCTTTTGACAAGCGCGTAATTTAAATTTCTGCACCGTCAATTCTAAATTACAGAGATTTGATGTCTGAGTTTGCGTTTTCGAAACAACATGCATATTAATTTTTGTCTTGCACTCCAACTCCGTTAACTAATTTAATGTGTAAAACAACGTACTAGAACGACCGTTATAAGTTTTAAACTGGGCGGAATGCGAGGTACATTTTGATGATGGGACCGATTTTATGATTATTACATCATACAAAAGCGAGCCCAAAATGAGCGAATTATGGAACACTCCATTGGTACGCAATTATTGCATTGTTATACATATTTTTAACGATTTCTTATTTAACTGAAGGCTAAAGTCACTGCCACTGTCATGTACACAATGGCATGGCACCAAGAAGATAGTTCTTTCACCTAGTTTACCTTCACCGTTTTGTTGGCTCACAATGAAGATAAATTAATAGAGTAAATACGTGCCTACTTTTGTAGTTTGAAGAGTGCAAAAATTAAAAAATTAATTTTCACTTCATTTAAATACTTCTAAATTTAGCAAGTTTTGTGCACATCCAATATGTTTAGAAATTTGAAAAAATAATTAACCTTTACCTTTGGTTTGCTTTCGTTAAAAAAAGAAATCTATCAACTATTGTATAAATTATCATTCATTTCAATTATTAATTAATCATATAAAGCATCGTCGTAATCCTAGGCTGTAATTATCGAATGCGTTATTTTATCATTTTCACAACAATTTGCCTAATATAATTATTTTTAAATAAGTACAAACATACAAAATTACTTAAAATCTAATTAATTGCGTGAGATAATGTAATAAGCGTCGATAGAAACTTTTTATTGCAGATTTATTTAATAGTTTAAACAATTTTATATTATATTAAGGTGAAGGTTTTTGAACTCAAATGAAAGTAAAATTTAAATTTTACAAACAATTAAACTGAAATTCGGCCGCTCATCTCCAAGCAACATGCGTCGGTAATACCCTTCAAGCTTGAATTCTTTTAAATCAAGGAAAACAGAAAGATAGTTGTGTGCATTTTATTATAATAAAATTTAAATGATAAATTTTTCTATTAATTGTCTGGCTATCAGGATCGGATTGTCTTTTTTTCCCACAATTAAGAATACATATTAATATCTCGGACAACCCGATGTTCAGCAAACAAGAAATTTTCAAGGCTTCTTTTTCATTGTTTTTAATATAATTAATTTTTTTTATAATAATATGCATATTCGAGTCACATAATTTGTTAAAATTGCTGTGTCGTGCATAGTCTATAAAAGTGTTTTTAACATTTCTCTACATCCTTAATTAAAAATAATCGGCGTTACAGTTTCCGAAATAATGGAACCGATTTTAC
Source organism: Lycocerus yunnanus (assembly GCA_036346125.1). Taxonomy (NCBI): domain Eukaryota; kingdom Metazoa; phylum Arthropoda; class Insecta; order Coleoptera; family Cantharidae; genus Lycocerus; species Lycocerus yunnanus. The sequence continues at coordinate 1,654 of JARFIX010000685.1, read as the reverse complement.
ATTCAAAAATTACGAAGCACATTCAAAAGTTTCTCCCAGTGTCCTGTTTGATATCCTTGGCGTTGCTCTGTCTCAGAATCAACATTGGAAACCTATAGTTTAACGGAAGGTATTCCATACCCCCCAGACCCCCAAAGTGTGCTGTACAAGTATTTATTATTTTCTCGATTGCAAAAAATACACTAAGTGCCCTGCTGGAACTGAAAGTACGCTCAAACCTGTTTGTGGGTGAAGATAGGGGTCGCATAAAAGAATCCCTTAAAAATATTTCATTTTTGATATAAACAATTCCACATATAAAACCGCATAAAACAGGTTTGACTGTAGTACAAACAATGACCAACAAATTTTTCATTTTTTTCTTTTCGAAATTGTTAAAAAAATACGTAGGACTGTGGATTTGATTCCGACTTCCTGCTGTTTGCTGAAAAGCTGGGGTTTAGGTTCGGACTGCCAATAATTTAGTTACCTGACAATTCCATTTCGGCCCCCATTTTCACGACATTTGTTATAACAAAAGTAACATTTTTACGATAGTTTAATTTTACGAACACGAAATGCAAAGTTTGAAAGGAACAAAATAAAATCAAAAAATTGACACCGAAATAAAGAAAAATTCGGGAGAAAGACGAAGACGATCAAATAGAGTTCTATTCTACATTTTTCCTATAAACGAAAAAGTTTTGAATAAATAGCGGGTATTCGTGGAAGGCCTCTCGTCATTTTTTAACTGTATGCCTTCCGGATACATATTTATTCAAAATCTCCTTCTTGGGATTAAATTAAAACAAATATTTGAATGGCTACACTTTTAAAATCTAAAATAAACTTTACAAACTTTTCACTTTCATTTAGTTCAAAAACGAATTAGAACAAATTTTTATGCTATATACCAAGCTCCCAATGCCAAAAGTGTTTTACGCCTGCCGCCCCCCCCTAACCTTTTTCAAATAAAAATATGTGCACTTATAAAATTTTAATTTAAAAAAAAACATGGGTCGACTCCCTGGGGCTATGGTCCAAGTTCGTTTATATGGTAATCCACCTCTGAGCTATTGACATTTCAATAATGTCCCAATATTTTCGTATGTCAAAATGTTATTTTTTGCAATTTTATTAAATTATTGACCATCAATAAGCGGCGTGTTGGGCAACTTGAAAAGTTTCTAACATCCGTAAATAATTTCAATTTTCCTTGTTATGGCCAATCAAATTTCCGATTACTGGTTATTAATCCAGCAAGTGAATCCTACAAATTTACTTTCTAATCAAATAGACCATGATACCATCATTAAATGGGTACTATATTTTTCATTGATGGTTTCTTACGGTGAGTGACATCAAAAGCGATATTTACTTATTCATGCAAAAAGAAACCTTTAAAAATGGCTACCTACTTTCAATAAATTATTGTGGCATTGTTAGAAAATTTACGGATCACGATAAAAGTCAATAATCAACAGTCCATATAAATAGATCAAAATTGTTTTCATTTTTGCCTAACCATAAAATAATAAAATACTTTTTTTCTATTACTTTTTGAATTCATAAATAAATTATTATTGATAGATATTTAAATTTTGCAAAAAATGTAGAAATCAAACATCCGGATTTAATGTAATTCCTCTCCCAGGGTTTTTGAATAATGTATTAT